>JAOWBB010006512.1:10512-24421 GCA_028565995.1 Ricinus marginatus | reverse complement strand
TTTTTTCCCCCTTTTTTTTTTTTTTTTTTTTTTTTTTTTTTTTTTTTTTTATTTTCCGAATTGCAGCATTAAATATCTCTCTTCCGTTCAAACTTCATGCAAATTTGTGATGCCCCATTTTTTATTTTTTTTTCGTAATATCTAAGTGCACTTTCAAAAAGAGTAAAAAGATTTGGGATTTTGGGCAAAAATAATTCCGGCATATTTAATCCTCAGCGTGTGACAAACCTAAGATTTTCTAGCAAGAGTCGATCGGGGAGAGCGAAGAAAAAAGCAAGTTTACCTTTTGTTCATTCGAAATTGAGCCCTTTTCCGGAAATAACCTCAAAGGGCCAAAAACGAGCTTGAAATCGCGAGTTCTTTTATATATATATATATATATATATATATAAAGATTCGCAAATTAACTAAGGGGCTTAAATTGTATCCTTCATCTAAACTTAATTCTAGGACTAGATTATAACTAGCTTTGTTAACATTTAAGTCCTAAAAAATAGTAATGCAAAGTACGAGACAAAACATTTGGTAAAAACGTCGAATGCTCGTTCGTTTCGGCCCCGAAAATGCTGAAAAGCTTCCCGTTCGTTTTACTCGGGCTCTTCTTCGTCCCCGGAATGCGGCCGGCGGGAGCTTTTCCTTGCGGAAAGGCCCTTCGCCGCGTAGCGCTTTCTGCAGCGGCTCCCCGGGGGGTTCGATCACCGATCGAAATGCTCGTCAGTCGGCCCAAATTCCGGTCCGGGGAAGGAAGCTCGATTTTCGGGGCCCCTCGAGTTCCGCGGCGGTTTGGAGTTCTCCCGCTTTGCCGGATTTTTCGGGTTGCGGACGAGCCGGGAAATCTTTCGAGCGGAGGTGGGGCCACTTCGCGCGGTTTTTGCCCTGCGTCAGTCTACACGACGACGATTTCGTCCATGCTTTCGTCCGTCTCGATTTCGATGGGAACGGGATCGTCAGCGTCGCCGTCCTTCGACCAGGTCTCCACGTCGATCGTGTCCATCGAGTTGGTCGGGGAATCCATTCCGGATTTTATTTCGAGTTCGTTGCTCTCCTTCAGGCATGACGACTCCAGGTGCTTGCTCAGGTACGATTTCAGAGCGAAGGACTTTTTGCACTTGAGACATATGTAGTTCTTCTCGAACGAATGCGTCTGGACGTGAGCGCGGAGGTTGCTCCGATCCGCGAACGCCTTCCCGCAGTGGGCGCAGCGGTAGGGCTTCTCCCCGGTGTGCGATCTCAGATGTCCCTGCAGGAGCCAGGGTCTGGAGAACATTTTGCCGCATATTCCGCAGGCGTGCGACAGTTTGTGGGTGAGCAGATGCATGGCCAGTGCCGGCATGCTTACGTAGGCCTTCCCGCAGGTCATGCACTTCTTCGCCAACTGGGAATCCAAGCTCCGGTGGGTTTGCTTGTGGCGAGATAGGTTTGAGCTTGTCGCGTACTTCCTGCCGCATTGTGTGCACGAATATTTTCCTTTGTTTAACATGTCGTTCGCTTCGGACGGATTTACTTTCTTTTTCTTCCAGTCGCTCGGCATAAAGTTCGCTTTGGCTTTTTTCTTTCTTAAAAATAGTAATTTATTGCTAGGTTTGTTCTTCGGGTTCGGGTTGTTGTTTTCCGCATCTGAGTGATATTCCGGATGGGGCATTTTTTGCTGCTGCGGTCCTTCGGAAGCTTTCGGGGTTCCGCTTCCGGCGTCCGTTCCCTTTTCGGAGCCGGAATGAAATCGAATCACGGGAGTGTGGGATACAACGTTGGTCCCTGATACGGTCTCCGCTTGGTTGTAAGAGACAATATTTTGAGCCTGGATTACCGGATACGGCTGTTCCAGAACTGCCTGAGGCCTCTCCTCCGTCGAGAGCGATCCGTTCGCCATTACGTGGGCAAACTGTAAAACGTGAGACTGCGAGGTTGAATCGGATGAGGAGATCACCTTCACGGGAACCGGTCGGGCGATGACATGGGTCTGAGGTGAGGACATTCGTATCATGAGAGGATTCGGGCCTTGGTCGTAGGTTATGGCAAAGGAATTGTCTTTTTCACCAATCCCGGAAGACATGCTTTGTTCGTAACAAACGATGGAACCTTCTCCGTAGATCGGACATTTGGTGGACAGCGGCTGAAGACTTGCCGATTCCATCTTCTCGCACTCTTTGCCTTCGTCGTACGAATTGCTTGAATCGTACAAGAGAAGATTCACCGAGGAACTTTTCCCGGACCCATAGCCGGCATAGCTCTTAACGTAGGATTTAACCGGAAGCTGAGGAACCCTCACGACAACGGAGACCGGTATGTGAGGCCTACCTGGTTCAGGATCGTTATTTATGCTGTTATTATCGTTACCGCCGTAGCGATTTCGTTCGAAATAGCCTGCGTCCGAAGATCCGTCGGGATATGTTTTCGAAGAACCTGACTCGGGCAACTCATCATATTTCGGCGTGACCCGAACGACGACTGGATTCTGCAGTGGCGGAAGGGATCTTGAAAGTTCGAGCAAGTCGTGAGCGGCTTCCGTTTCCTCTGCGCTTCTCTCCCGGAAGATGGGAATCCCTCCGTCGTGGCAACTCACTATCGGCGTTCTCCTTATAACCGAATTGTCTTGAGATACAGACGGGAGGTAATCGCTCATGTAACCTGAAACGGCAATCGGATATCGTCAGTCATTCACGGTTCCAGGGGCGGTTTTTTTTTTTTTCGGAGTTTCCAGACCGGGGGTTTTTTTGAAAACTTTCCAGAAAGGAGATCCGTGGAAAAAGAAACGGATCCTTTCTGCGGAAAGGTGGAACCAACAGGTTAGGGGATGATCGGCAACAGGTGGTCTTTATTTAGCTCTAAATCATGAATGATTGACCTCTGAAAATTCACCTGTGGATTGTCTTATTATCGCCCGTCTACCTGACGGAGTTGCCTCCGCCTCGCGTCCTCGCAGCAATCAACCGCGTCATCGAAGCGGTCGGAAAAATCTCTCGCAAACCGGGACGGGGAAAGGGAAAATCGCCGGGCCGCAAGAGCCGAAAACGTGAAAGGAGAAAAGCCAACTCGTCAGCAGCAAATCCACGTGGGTACATCGCCGCAGCTGACACGGGCTTCCGACGCTCGCAAACGCGATAAAAATACGAAACAGCGTTTGGCGAAAGGAAATTGTCCGTACCTTTTTTTTTTTTTTTTTTTTTCCTTCCTTATTAGAACCGCCGCGAACCCGTGCCCGGGATTACCGCGAGAACGAGAAGCCGACGTGTTCGGGATTTTTGACGTGGAACAAGATGCTTAAATGTTTACGGCCGTGTTGTGAAGCGGGCCGCCGAAGAAGACGCAGCGGGAAAGTGTGCAAGGAGGTGTAAAACGTGCCGCGGACCGAGAAAAGGTTCGAAATGGGCCGCATTTTTGACACGGACGGCATTACATTTTTAAAACTTGCGAAGGAAAAAAATGGAAAGCGTGGGAAATAACAGATATTTGTTCAACTTCAGTGTTTCTATTTTGAATAACGTTTTCAGTGTTTTTTACGTTTTGATGGACGTCTGCGAAGGAAAGGCACGGAGGAAAAAATTTTCCCGCTGAAAAAAAAGGAAAGCACGGTTTAATATTAAATAAAAAAAAAAACCTTTTTCCAATGGGGTTTTCCTTTTTTTCATTAAAAAAAAAAAAAAAAAACGAACCTTTCTCTATTTTGCCCTCTATCAGAATTCAACCGCGACGTAAAATGAATTTTTTGGTTTTGGTTTGAAATCGGAATTGTTTTCCCACCACCGGAGATGTCCGCACGGGCTGAAGACCACTTTTGACGAGGATGGATGTGGCCGTCTTGGCGGAAAAATGAAAAAATTCCTCCCCCCGATTTCGGTTTTTCCATTCAACGTCGTTTGGGAAATTCCGCCGCGATAAGGAACCCGAAACTGCAGCCGGGGGGATTTTTCCAGTGCGCGACGGAAACGGAACAGCAGCAGAGGTTTGCCCGTCGACGATCGGGATGCGGCCCCCCGTTTTTCTTCCTCCTTTTGTCTTTCGTCGGGATCTCGAAGGGACGGAAGTCTCCTTTGGGCGGCGCAAAAGAACCGAAAATTGATCTCTTCACGGATCGCGCCGGTATCTCTTTGCTTTTGCGCACGGTCATCGCCTTCCCTGAGGCTCCCTTCTGCCCGTTTCACGAATCATCGGAGTTTTAGCCTGACCGTGGGACGGGAGGGTGTGTGTTTGTGTGTGGCTGCAGCGGGGGGCCGCAGCAGCGAGTCCGACGCCGCGCGTCGGTCATGCTGACATGGAGCGTTTTTCGGCGGATTGAACTTTGGGATGGGTGTGAAACGAAAGTGAAATGAATTTCACTTCGGTTTTTTTTTTTTTTTTCACCGCCGAAAATCTCGCCGGGGAAACGCTCGGATTTTGTCGCAACCGGGCAAAGCGTCCGGCTTCCTTTTGGAGCTTTTGAATGGGACCGTTAAGAAGGTAATTTCGGTCTTTGCTTTTCATAACGGAGAAATCCTTCCGAATCTACTGTCGCCGCTGGAAAATCATCCCGCAAAAATTGAATAGCGCCAATTTCGGGGTTTGGAATGGGGAAAAAGGAAAATTTTAGCTTTTCGCATGATTTTTTTTTTTTTCGATGAGCCGCATCCTTTCCTTTCTTCCGCCACTTTTTCTTTTTTCCGATGGTTTTCCTTTTCTTTCGCCATCCGAATAGGTAAATTTTAATCGCTGATTCAGTGACGGATTCATCGTTCAAGATGATTAAGAAAAACCGGTTGAGATTTCAATGAGCTGCAAGGCAGTCATATTCTCGACCGCACTAAAAGCGTCACCTATTAATCTTTATTGCCCGTTCATATATCCAACTCTTATAAAAAGAAGTAATAGAAAAATTTTTTATGAAATAATGATTTATGGAGCTTTAAGCGATACAAATTTTCCGTTCTATATTGTCAATCATTAAATGCGCACGTATCTGAGTGGATGTTGCTGCAGTTTGGGTTCCTCCTGCGAATATATCAACGATATTGCCAATGTAAATGAACGAAACTCATTTTCATTTACTTTTACAAGTAGCCCCGCCGTATAGCTAATCATTTTCCTCCTTGGCTTTATTTGGTCCGAGTTTGAATATCGGAAAATTCCGTATTTAACGCGTACTTTTTTCATCCCCTTTTAAATAAAGGGTTAGTGATAATCCCTGCAATATCTGTCCTCTCGCATTTACTCTCTCATTACGGCCCTGATTCAAATTTCATCTTAGCTTTAGATTCGTCAGCGAATTTTTCCCCCTCTTCCACCTTTGTGCAACCAATCCAGTTATGCAAACCCTTTTTAGTCAGCAAAAGCGGTGATTTTTTCAAAATATTTGATGACATACCATTCGTGTGCCAATATGATTACTTTAATTTTTTTCTGCTCTGCGATATCCTTATCGAAATATGTGACTGTTCGAACATGCGGTCTGACGTAACCCATCGTGGAACATGATGTTCGAAGGCGTGTGTGCAATGAACTTTTTTTCCGGTTCTTCTTCACGTTCTGCGACCGATTTATTTCATTTCGTGAATCGGTTCATTATTCAAAGGTGCATAACGCAACATTTTTTACATTATGCACGAAGGTTGAAGAGAGAGGAGAGGGAAAGCGTTAAATTCTCCCGCTTCAATTGTCCTCCCTTGTGCATATTCGAAAGAAAGTTTATCACCCATGGCAAGTGTTCATTATTGCTGTTGCTCGAATTGTACTTTATTAGTGCCACCATTTCACCTAGGGCGTTAATTGCAGTTTCCCAACAATCGTTACTAATTATTCCTTAATAATAGATGAGGCCTTTCCTTGACTCGGAAAGGAAGTAAGAGTTATGATTAATGGCACTGCTTACGGTTAACTTTCCTTGATTTCAGTAAAGTTAAGGTTTGCCAGAAGGTACAATTTATGGAAGAGGTGAAATGGAGGGCAAATGGAAGAGAAGTGGAGAGTGTTGGGAAAATGAAGGAATCAACTTTTTCTTCTGCTTTTTGCCTCCGGGACGCTTCCCTCCCTTTATAATTCTTTAATTCTGTTCTTTTGCTAATCCACTGGAGATTCATTACTAATGTCTTCGTCCCTTTTTTTTTTAAATTTTACTTCCTCCGGTTATAGTTCAACAACTTTAATTATATTAAGTAATTTATCAGAGTCCTTAAAGCATGGGGATATATATATATATTTTTTTTCTTTCTTTCGCTATTTAATTTTCCAGCAAGTCTGACTGCAACCTTAAAAGCTAATGCGAAGTCCATGGTTAGGTGTAATTCTGTCACTCCGCAATTATTCTTCGTTTCTAATTTTTACAACAAAACTTTGTTCTTCGTTCCCTGTGAGATGCGTGCACCGAAGGCGTGCAATAATTTCTTTTCCTGTGCCTGCGGTTTTCCGGAAGCTCCCCCCCGCCTGTGACGGGGTCAGTTGAAATATTTTCCTTTCCAGAGCCCGCGGTTCGCAGGACATTGCAAAAGTCCGATCGAACAATTTGCCATTTAAAAATTTCACGCACCGAGATTGGAAAATAATTCCACGTTACAATTTATTAAGCTTGGAATAATTTTTTTTTTTTTTTAAACTTTATTAAATGGCAAATATTTTTTGCGCCCGTTTTCTGTTTCCTTTGATAGAATATTTTTTTTTTTTTTCTCCGGGGCTTTTGAGGATTTGACTTCTGCAGCCAGAAAAAGGGAAGTTATTGAATTATTGTAAAAGCAACCATATTTACTGGATGGCATTTAAAATTGGCAAGATCAATCAAAGTTAAAACCCATGGGGATGGATGAAAAGTTGATTAAACTTGAAATATATTCTTTTTGAACGTTGCACTGAAATGCGAAATGTTTTCATTGAGTGGGTTTGTAAGTTCAAGTCGGGGGAAGCTCTTCGTTATGTCAGATCCGCACGATCGCCATGTGAAACAGGTACAGTTTGAGTGGCGAACGGATTTTTTTTTTTTTTTTTTTTTTAAAAATTATTTTCGGAATGAAGAAAAAAATCTGCGCAGTCGCTGTCGAATCATTCGATCTCTGGCAAATCTAAAAATGAAATGCGAAATCTCATTTCGGGGAGTTTTCACATCAAATCAGTTTGTCCGAAGGCGAAAACACACTCTCGGAGCGTCTAACGCGAAATGAATCGTATTGTATTTAAGGTAATTTTAAATGCTGCATGAGAAAGAAAAAAAAAAAAAAGGATTGAATAACTTTTCCTGAGCTTGTTTCGCTTACATTAAGGTAAAAAAAGCCAGGTATTCGGAGTATTTTTTCGGGTTAAAAGTGTCATTCAAGTTAAAATGTCTCGCAATGCAAAAACCGGTGCTTTAAATTATAAATCTAATGTTTAATTTACTGTTGCACAGGAATAATGTAAATTTGGACTGCGATTTGGAAGGGGCGAATTTTATCAGTCGTCACAACTGGAGAATTTAAGAAAATTAATTTCGTCAAATGCCTAACTCGTTTTAGACTTTAAATCCGGGGATTTATCGAGCGTTATGGAAGGAACGCGATCAGAGACAACTACAATGGACTTTTTCCTCCTTTTCAAACGACAAAGGAAAAGCATCTTTCCTTTTTTTTTTTCTTTTTCCTAATGCCACTTCTACTTTTTGCATTTATTCCATGCCCAAAAAGCGAAAAGGCTCTAATTTGGCGTTGCATATTATTAAAAATTTCCCTATTTTTTTCAGATGAGCTTTCGCTTATTTGAATATGTATAAAAAGGAATTTTTTTTTTTTTTTTTATTTAGATTCGCTTTTTCCAACCCCGGGAGTGAATGAAAGGGCAGCTCTGATTAACGAAATGACCCGGTGCTGCAGGGGAAAATGCTTGCGGTGGCCCTTCCGCGGCTGAAAGCTCCGAATCAGCGATAAGGCCCCGAGGAGAGGGGAAGGAAAGGCTTCAGCATGCGGGAGTATTGATTGGATCTTTCGTTAATCGTCTGTTGCATGGAGGACGTTTAATGCTGGCGAACTGTCATCGCCCAAAGCAGACATTGTTGAAGGAAATGAGTTTCGTGTTTTTACTTATACATCACGTTCCAAAGGGAAAACTTTTCCGGTTTGGGCTTCGATCGGTCGGCTCTCGGTTTGCTACTGGAATTTTCGCCTTTTCTTCCGGTGGCGCGAGGGTAGGTCGATTTTGCTGCCACGTCGTCTCCCGTCCCTTTCTCCGCCATCGGAAACGGCTCCGCGAGCCGAGGGCTTCTTGCGGCGGGCGCACCGGCGGGGGGGGGGGAGAGGTTTCGGATTTTTGATTCAGCGCGCCCCGAAAGGAGGGAAATTCTTTTGGAATGGCGGAAAGGAGAAAATTTTCTGCGCTTTATTTGCAATGGGACGGGACAGGGAAGTAAGGGGGGGGGGAGGTTTTCCCGCTCCAAGGAAAACTCTCTCCTCGATTCCATAAATCACGGCCTTAATGCATTTGAAAAATGTTTGCCTCGGCCCTGTGATATTTCGTAGTGCGAAGCCACCGCAAAAGGCGGCCCCGTTCGGATTCCCGGAGCGACAGGAACGCGGATCGGGATGGGAATGATACCTCGGTTAGATTTCCGGTTCGGGACTTCCGAAATTCCGGTCGTTCCGCGGCAGGCACGCCGAAGGCTTGAAAAGGGCTATTGATTTCGGGCAACTTCTCGTGTGTGCACCGCCAAATAAAGCAAAATTAAAATTAATATAAAAGTGACTGAAGCGGTTTTATGACTTTCTGATGGAGGGAAAATGCACGGAAGAGTTGAAGGCTTTCAATGATTGATTGATTGCTCAAATATTGACTTGCATGATATCAGACTTCTGTGTTAAAGCTTCTCTCGAGGCCTCTGGAGAAAGATATTGGAAGTAATATAAAAAGGGCTTACAGTTAATGTACCGGAAGACACGGACTCGCGGAAGGCGGCAAATGCGAGATAAATTTAAGACCTACATCAACGTATAAAATTAGGACAAACCTCACTTTTTCGCCCTCTTGTACGAATTAAATTTTTCATATTTCGTTGACGAAGGCAGAAGCGAATTTTCCGAGTGGTGCAACTTAAAATTTCAGTTTGATGGGCGTTGCTGGATGTGAGGTCTTCGACGGAAACGGAAAAATGATAAATTTTTTGAAATTTGAATCGTGCCCCGCCCGTGTTTGGCATCGACATCTTTCAGTCGCGGAAATCGCATCGAAAACAATGCAATGCATCCATCATTATAATTAAAATGCGGCAAGAAAGCTTTTGCGACGATGTAAATGGAAAAAAAATATATTATTTTCCTTTTTTTTTTTTTTAAACATTTTTTTAAATTTACTTTTAACTGAACTAACTTTATGAGCGGAAAATATTTAAGTGTTTTCGAATTAAAGCGCAGTTTTACACGTTATTCGGTAACCTGATAGGAAAGGGCTCGGGTGAAACGATAAAGTTTACTTACCATTTGATATGGATGTGGCAACCTCGAGGTTCCTGTAGTAAGCCGGACTGGATGGGGCCATGGAAGCTTCTGTCGGGCTTTTGGGTCCCGGAGCCTTTTCTGCGGAGTCTTCTTCATCTTGGAATTTCGTTGAATTTTTTTTAACCATATAACAACGTGGCATCGTTTCTGTCACTTATTTGTACTTATTTAATTTATCAAAATATATTTTATTATTCTTTTTTCACTTCTCCAAACACCAAATTTCAAATTTTTGAATAAAAATGGTTCGTTGTCAAAAATATTTTTACTTATAAAAATTTTCGCTTTGGCTTCATTCAACATCTAAAAACTAAATAACGAAATTCAAGTTTGTCTTATTGTTATTGCAGTTTTGATCCCCCTATGTAAAATATATTACACATTTATTGCAAGATAATGAATACACAAAAACTTTTTTGCTCTGTTTCCTTATCATGCTGTCAGTCTCTTAACTGTAAAGAAAGTTAATTTTATTATTATTCTTTTTTAATAAATATTTATTTTATTATCCTAGCTGTAAAGGAATGAAATAATTTTCTTTTCTTTTTTTTTTTTAACAGCAATTACTTTAAAGCTTATTTTTAACGTAAAGCATTTTCTTTAAATTGTTAACTGCCTGAATAATTGAAAGCACGATCTATTAATACTTTCTTGTCTATCGCCATTGAAAAAAGCCAGGCCAAAAGCTTAATCACACTTTTGGAAAGCGAAGGGCTTGAAAAAATTTGTATTCGAAGGAAGTAATTTTTGAAAAATAATCCGAAATGGAAAATTTTCGATTTGGTTTTTTATAAGGTGATAGTTTAAGGCCTTCCATTTTGGAAGCCCGTTATTATTGCTTTTGCTTTTTTTCTTTTTTTTTCCAGCAAAGCAGCGTAAGAAAAATGTTTTCTTGCGTTATAATTTTTGGATAATAAGTGTAATGGCGGAGGAGAACAGCCTTAAAACAGGTAATTTGTGTAATTTCGCTGATTATTTTTGGAGAAAATTTCTGCATGACGTCAAGCGTCATGGAAGGAAAAAAGCAGAGATGGGGTTTATGTGAGAATGCCGTAAAATTTATTTCTTATGCAGAGAGAACGTAGCGATCATATAGTGAAATAAAAAAAAAACCATGCATGGTCAGGATCATTTCGCGCCTTATATTTATATAATTTCTTTTACTCCGTTATAACGAAATCGATTTTGCAGTAAGTTTGTAACTAAAAATCTTTCGGAAGTAATTATGAAGACTATTAGAAGGCAAAGCGGCTTGAACTCGTTTATTAAGTAATTTTTTGTTACGTGAATCTAAAATAAAGCCTCGCTAAATTATTGAAATTTACTACTATATCTGTATTTCCCTGAGCCTTCGTTAATGGAGTCCACTTTCCGAGTACGCTACACGAGTGTAATGTACATCGCATTTACCGACACATCCCGTTCGCGAGATCTGTCTGAGATCGTTCAAAATTTAATATTTTCCTCAAATACAAAGATCACGGATTAGTAGCTTAAAAATTGTCCCGATAAACATTTTTTTGATAACCTCTGGAAACAGTAAAAGAACTGTTAATCATCTTTTAAGGTTTCATTTCTGCGTGCGACTCGCCCAATTCTGTTACGGTTCAACCTACGTGTGTTGATTTTCCTAATGAGATAATGGTTCAAACTCTTATTAAATTTGCAATTATAATTAGTGAGATATACTACTTTATAATTGTCCTACACCTTAAATGGGAGTTCCAAAACATAATAATTATACGTCAGTCAAAAATAGGTAGGGACAGAGTTGCGACACCTCTCACCTTGCAGAAAAAAAATTTGCTGTTTTAATCGGTAGTTCATTGACAGAATTGTTCTTTTAAGTCTGTTCTGCAATAGGTACAGGGAGTTGCAGCAAGTGCAGGTCGACGGGTCGACGGGTCGCCGATGATACATGAATTTCGGAACTTGAAGGAAGTTAAGACCTTAAAAGTACGGTCACTTCGGAGGATCAACAAAATCTGACATTTAATAAGATGCGATTTTCATAACTTTCAGCTAATTTTCACGTCGCTCGCTAGGAGCCATGCCGATTTTTAGTGCTTTCCTGGCCAAAAAGATCATTCGCAATTGCAATTTTTGTCTTTTCCGCTCCCGCTCCGGAATTTTCAACCTCGCTGCTGAGACAAATTACAGTCTCGTCTTTTCTACTGCGCCACTCGAATGCTCCAGCATTACTTGCTGCGTGGAATCCCCACGAGGCCCGAATCTCTTCTCTTTTGTGCTGAAGCTTTAAAACGCGAGATCAGCTGAATCGGGACTAATTTATTATTTATCGAAGTCAACCGACCGAGTTATTACACGGTTGAAGAGAGGAATACAGTTCAATAAATGCAAATATTTTAAAACATTGTTCGAAACGCGCAATAATTTTGTGCTGGAAGTTTTGTTGTTTTTTCAAAATGAGCAAATACAGGGAAATTGGGAGGAAAAAAAATCGGGAATGGAACAAACTAACAAAAGGAAAAACTTTTTTTTTTTTTTTTTTTTTTTACGCTTAGCAATACAGGAAAGGCACCAAAAGATAGGATCTCTCTCTTTGCCTGTACAGACCTACATAAAACAACAATCGGATTGAAGCAAATAACCGTTATAATATGCAAATCGCTATTTATAATGTCAAGAAGTACATTAATGACATTTTTTTTTTTTTTGACATCCAATTCTTATTTGCTGTTTCAATTTTTAAAACTTTTCCTTAACTCGTGTATAAATCCCATGAATTTAACGGAATTGTAAAGAGACATTTTATGCAAAACCAGCCATTATTGCTGTAAATATCGATGTATTAGAAATGTGAAAATCTACATAAATTCAGGAATAATTTAACGGGATTTACACTAATATGCAAATATCATACAAATTCATTCATGTTGATTGTATTTTGAGTATAATATGATTAAAAAAAAAAAAAATTCATGCAATAAAATTTCCTCGGAATGTGCTTTAATCCAGCTATAAAAGAGAAAGGTTAGTTCACGTGCCTTTTTTGACAGATATCTCGTATCTGACGGGGCCGAAATACCCGAAAAGGTTTCACGCGTTTTTTTTTGTCAGGCTTTGGACAGGATTCCTCATTTTGGATGTTCTGTCGCTATTCAAGAGAGCCTTGGGTCGAAACGAACAGCGATTCGGAACCAACAGACCCCTAAACCGAATAAGTCCCAAGAGGGATGCGGATGCGCGCAATTTGCTGTCGGCCGCGAACCTCTTTCTGTCGCTTAAAAATGGTGAACTCTCTTGTCTCGCTGCATCGGCAACTGGAACCCGAAACTCAACGGATGGGAAAACTTTCTCGCAAGATTTAAGGTGTGTCTGCGGCCGATTGTATTGTCCTCAAAGTTTAAAATGACCGAAGGCCAAAACCTTGATTTAAGTTAAGGGTCTGAAAGGATAAGTAGCAGTGGCTTTATGGAAATTAAGCGATTAAAGCGGATTCGAATGGAGTCTTGGGCCATAAATCAGAGGCCTCGCTGACTTTTTAAGCGGCGTTCGGTGCACTGCGGCATTTTTGGACGTGGGAACCGTTTTTGAAGCCCGCAGGAGATATTGACTGATTTTTTTCAAAAATGAAGCGAGGGACTTAACCCAAGAGCCCAGGGGATGATGCTTTTGACCGTCGGCGCCAAAATGCAGTATCCCGGGGCAATTTTTTTTTCGATTGAGAATGCGGCAGCTTTTAAAAAATGGAGCACGCATGAAAAACGGAGCTCGGATTGCATCAGCAATTCACCTCTTTTAAAACGTCAGCACATGAAAAAAAAACTTTACTTAAATAAGGAAAAATTAATAAAGCGCCAATAGACAAAGGGCTCTTGCATTATGGAAGTGTTTTAAGATATGTGTAAGGCATGCTGAATGTTGGCCGTCAGGCTGAGATCGCGGCTACGGCCCTGAGGAGCTGAAGGAAAAAGTTTTCTGATGGAACACGGCAAAGCAACAAAAGATTTTTTTTTTTTTTTTTTCCTGTTGTGTTGGCTCGGAGGAAACGTTTTGAATTTTTAATCGAATTAATGCCGACGAAAACTCGGGGAAATAAAAGCTTTGACACGGGACTCGCAAAAGCCATTTTCCACGAGTGCAGGAATCGAATTTGATGAGCAAAAGTTTTTCATTCCGATAACCGTAATCGAGCAATTATCCTTTTTTGAGGGTTTTTGATGCGGAGCGTATTTGACTTTCCTCGTTCTTAGCCGTCCAGGGGGATGCAGGAGATCGGAAGCAAAAGCCGCCCACTTTGCCGTGCAGAATAAATGAACATGCACAGTGGTCCGGATAATTTCCAGGGGCAGGCTCCACCGCGCGATCTCGAAATTTTCCGGCGGAGGGATGCCGGAAGGCCCTTAAAATTTTATTATTTTCGCTCGCGAATGCGATCCACTCACTTATGCAGTTCGCCAAACGAAAAAAAAAAAAAAAAAAAAAAAAAAAAAAACATTTTTTAATTTTAAATATTCACCAAAAAG
>JAOWBB010006512.1:0-10502 GCA_028565995.1 Ricinus marginatus | reverse complement strand
AACAAACAAACAAACAAACAAACAAACAAACAAAAAAAAAAAAAAAAAAAACCTTTTTTTCCTTTTAACTCTTCACCAAAAGGTTCTTTCCGTAAAGGATGAAATGCCAAAGGTTGGGAAAGAATGTCAGAGATTTATTCAAGGAAAAAGCATTTTCCTCTTGTCTAACTCCGCATTGCGCGATGCTCCGGCATAAGGTCCGCACGGACAAATTTTCCGAATTCCCTGCCACGTTCTTCCATCCCGAAATTTCCCTCGGCTCAGACGAAGAATCACACTTGTGGAGGAACGAGGATAATTTTCAATTATCTACGCGTCGACTTTGAAGACAATATTTTTCGCCATCCACGACGAATAATATGTATTAATTTCTTTTGCAACAGATTACCCCCAGAATATTTTAAACTTTTATCCTTCCCTGACGCCTCATTTAATTATTGCTGAACGACGGCCTCATTGGTGGTGGAATCCGTAAAAAAATCATTTTTGAGTTTTAGACTTTGAATGCTCGTAGCGGACGCGGAACCTGAAAGTTCGCGGGTTCGTAGCTTGAAGTAAGGGTTTTCCTTTTTTTTTGACAACATTTCGTCCATAAAAATAAAACATATCGCGGGAGATATAAAAATAACGGGTGTAACCCGGGAAGTCGTTAATTATTAAGATAGCGGAGCAATCGTCAGCGATAGGGTTTTTCTCAATATCGACGATATTCGCTGTTTCACTGTCGTCCCGGCGTTTCGGGAGCAGTGAAATTTCGCTCGGCCAAGTGCTGCACCACGCGGGATTATCCCGTTTCCTTTTCGGGACTCTGATCTTTGTCTGAGCAAAGTGCGGGGCACAAGAAATCCCGGTTAGGAATTCGGGGATGCGTGACCGGCAGCGAAAATATATATAAAATAGAACGTCATCGATCGGGGCTCCCGGATATGTTTCGATTACGGTTATTTAACAGGCATTCGCTCTAACTACGCACGGGGTGAGACGGGGGAAAAAAGTCTGAGGGGCGAGAGAATAAAAGCCCCCGCTAAAAATGGGTGTAAAGACAAAGTTCCGGGGGGATTTCCACCGTCCCGTATTTTGGAAATTATTCCGTTACCCCCTCTCTTTGGTGAGAGTTGCGGACCGGCGGAAACGGGTATTTCCGGCCCCGGAGTTCGATTTTCCGGGGCCGGGAAGCTTAAGCTCATTTCTCGCGGTGTATTTCTCTTTTTCCTCCCCGAAGGCAGGCCGGCGGAAAAGCGCACCTCCGATCCCGGTCGTACTCCCGCGGAGGGCGCCGCTGCCGCACTTTTTTTTGCCGGCGAACGAATCGAAGGGAATGTTAGCCGCGGGTTAGGTCAGTGCGACGCCGGCGCAGGTCCGATTCCTTTTTGCCGGAAGACGAGCGATGCATATTTGGAGAGCCTCATTTTGGAGAATTTCAAATTAGCTAATGGCGCCCGGACGTGCACTGCGAGCTATCTCGATTCAAAGATCCCGGAACAAAAGGGGCGGGCCCGGCCCTTTTCAGCTGGAGCTCAAAGGTTTTTCCGACTCCCGTACCTGGGATTGCAATTTCCATAATTCGCAAGTTTTCCATCTTAGCGTTTTCCAAAGATTCATTCTTTTCCAATATATATATATATATATATTTTTTTTTCCATAGCGATACATCAAATTACGAACGGATGAAACTCGAGCACAACTGATGGCCCGGCATTTCATGCGTAAAACGTGGAAGGGAGAAATATAGATTTCTGCCTGACAACCGAGTTCCTTTTGATCTCTGAAAATTCCCTTGTCAGGGGAATACATCACTAGCAGTAAGTTAAGTATTATAACTATTCTAAGCTGAATTTTTATATTTTCATAATCCATTTCCCCGTTGCCTTATGCCACTGCCATTGCCAGTCTTTTAACCGTATTTTCATCGTCTCCTCTCCGATCGTTTGGAAAAGCAAATCACTTTCGTCTTGTCACATTCAAAAACACGTAAAACTACCATTAATTAAACCGTTTATGTCACGCCATAGAACTGCAAGTGAATATAAGTTAATTAGCAGTTCAGAGTAATTTTTAAGTTGGGAAACCTTACATAAATTTGCTCAAAAGATAAAACTCAGAAGCCTGAAACAACTTACGTGTAATGCTAATAATATATATGTATTTTTTACTTCAAGTTAATCGGGAAATACTGCAACAATATTAAATTTATTGCACGAATTAAAAAAAAAGAAAAAAAAAGAGCTTTATTAAACGATAAATGCTCGCATCGCACATCGTAATTATTCTTTTTTGACGGGCTGCATTTCAAATTAATAAATTAATTTCCTACACTATTCATGTTGTATTTGCTTTTCGTGTGTACATTACTACCCCATAACAAATATTAGTTTATAACAATCCAGTTTGAGTGGAAACTTATATTTAATAAAAAGAATGTAGCATTGTTGTTACGAATTGATGCAGAAGCCGATTTCGTCTACCCGTCGTTAGAATGAAGCTAATATACAGTCGCATATGATAAATATGCTTCCGAGTGAATCAGCCCGAGTCTAAAATTTTGGTCTTAAACTTCGACTTTAAAATAAATAAAAATGCAACCTAGTGCAAACTGAAGTTACTTATTGATATATGATATGCAAGGAGGAATTTTCGACAACAATTTTCGTTCGATACTGAAACCTGTTGAGCATGTCAAAATAAAAGGGATCCGGTTATGCCGTAAGAATCGAGCGGGGCAGCCATCATAAGACATCGGAAATGTATTTGCGAGCATGGCTGCTCATCAAGCGGGGTGAAAATCAAAGAGTTAATGTGCGTCGCATTACTAAGCGTTTGTAACATAACATATTAATACATCGGAGGAGTCTGCCGACTCCGCCATCATCTGTGCCATTTGCAGGCACCAATCGAAGGAGAAAAGTTAAAGGAGAAAGAAAAAGGAACCGGAAAAACCCCTTTGCTTCACCCCGCGTGGGATGGGGGCGAATAAATGCCAGCGTTATAAAGTTTTTCGCCCGGATCCGGGGGAAAAATTAAAAAAAAAAAAAAAAAAAAAAGGATTTTACGCATCCACCGAATCACCGTGAAAGGAAAAACCCGAACGGAAGCTCTTCCCTTTTCGCGATTAGAAAATAAAATAAATTAAAAATTCCGTTCGGAGCATTCTCAGTTTCGATGCCGCGGGGGGGGGGGGGGTGTGCACGTAAAGTAACGCGAAAAGGGAAACCGCCGATAAGGTCGCGGATCAATAAGCCGGGAAAACCGCCAGGTTCGGTGCAATGCGTAAAATCCGCCGGGAAGCCGTGTCCGCGTTGCTGAAACGTTCAAAAGCTTTCGGCTGCGGCGCCGAATCTCGGGAAGCAGCATTTGCCGTGTGCAGGAGAGCGGGTCGCTCGGCAAAAGGAAAAAGCTTCCCAAAGCTCGAAAAGAATCACCTGTTGTTCGTTTATTGTTTGGTTTTTCCCGTTCGAAAACTACTTGAGAATGCTGGCAAAGGAGAGAGAGAGAGACAGAGATAGATAGATATATACATATATAGAAAGAGAGAGAGAGAGAGAGACAAAAATAAAATGCTGATTTCTTACCTTCAGTTGTTTTGGATGGTGTTTTCGAGTAACGATCAGACTTGTTATGCATATAAGTGGCAATTCGAAAGAGAAACATTCACGCTCAGAGGATGCAGCAAGAGAAGAGAAAAAAGCACGGTTTCGAAGAGAGTTTCCACGCGACAGGAAAAAAAAAAAAAAAAAAAAAACCCTTTCGAGAAGACCGAGAGAGGAAAAACGAAAGGCGGCAAACCGTTTTTTAAACCTCACATACTCAAATGTTAAAAAAGAAAAATAAATAAATAAATAAATTTTCGTTTTCGCTTTTAATTATGTTTTCTTTTTTTTTTCCCCCCCCCTAAAGTGTTATTGTTATAATTATTTAAAAGAATTTTGCACCACTCCCTTCGACGAGCAAAGCTCGTTCCTTGAGCGTCCTCATCAAGGGTTGAAGCGTCGCGACAACCCCCTCGGCTCATGCGCACTCCCCGCTCCGACAATAAACTCGCAGTGCCCGCGATCGATTTCGATGCAACCCGTGACACCTGTTTTTCCGGAATGCGCGGCGAAATCTCAGAGCGTCCCCGCGATCGATCACTATGTCGAACATCCGGAAGTGTTTCGGGAGGGCGGGGGGGGGGGCGAAGACTTCCGCTGCCCGCGGCCCGACGGAGACCGGCCCGGAAGGAACGGATGCGCCGGACGCAGGGAGCTGCCGCACCGCAACGACCGACTTGAATTTATTCTCCTCGATGTTGGCACTGCCGGAGATTTCCCTCCCCGACGCCTCCGGGGGGGAGTTTTCGAGGGAAAAATTTAAAAAAAAAAAAAAAACCCGTTGCTCTAATTCCCCGGCACAAAGTGCGTGCAGCCGTAATCGAAAATGGCGTCTGCTGCTGCAGATGTGAACTGTCTAATGGCAAAAGTGATCCATGTCATTTTGTAAATAATGTACACTCTTTTTTTTTTTTTCTTTCTTTTTTTTTTTTTAAATCGCGCACATAATTCGAATACCTCAGTTTTAAAACCGGTGCCACATACACGATAAAATATTCGTAATAATTGATGTACATCAGCGCTCGAATGTTATCAACAAATATTTTACCGTAAATATTTAAATGGGGGAAATGATAAAAATTGTAATACTTGATTATTCGGGGATGCGCGATAAATGCGGGGAACGTTCAATAAAAATAATTTATATATTGCAAAATTCGTATTGCTGTCGCAGAGTGGGTTTTCGCGTTGCGATGCATGGCGTCGGCGGTCCCTTCCTCAAGCTGTGCATTGCTTTGCGTGCAAAACTCGGGGCGACGGCCCCGGGCCCGTCGCGGAGTATTTTCGTATGTATCGCGATTCCCTGCGATACTTGAAAAGCGAAATATTTTAATTGTCCTTTAGAGATAATAATACCTTAGCCGACATTTGCATAAATGAATATTTTCCAATTTATATGTAAATCCCGGGACGGAGTGGAAGAAGTAATTGATGAAAATATCAAGCAAATAAGCCCAAATAATTGCATTATTAAGTGATTAGGCGTCTCAAATGGGACCGGTGGATCATCGCCATCGCCGTCTGATTAATTCGTTTTCGTCGATGGTTATTTTGCAGGTCCGTCGGTGCTCCTCGGCATGCACGGTGGTGGTCCACCCGGGGCCGGCAACGCGGGAAGAGCGCTTCGCCACTTTCGGCCGTTTGTCTAGGAGGGACGCGGAAACGGGGTGCGACGCCCCCCGATTTTCGAGCCTGGTCTTAAGGTTTGAATGTATCGCGTTCCGACACGGTTCGCGACGCAAAATATATATTAATTTACGTCGAAATATTAATTTCCCCTTATGTTTCAACCTATACTAAACTCATTTATCATGAAAGACATGTATATGAATTTATTGCTGAATACGTTCTGATAATGAAAGTTTCGACAATAAAATGAATTGTAACAATGTAATATTAACATATTACTCGAGTGCTTGATTGATGTATAAGGAGGGATTTTGGCAGAGTGCTCGACCGAACGCGGAATCGACCCAGGCACGGGAAACCTGCACCGCGGATTAGCTTAGGGTTCGCATTTCGTGATAAAATGGGAAATTGGAATAATATATCTTGCTCTTTGTTGCGAAGATCGCACCTCCTCGGATTTGTGAGCGCCGCAGCCCCGAAAAGCACGATTTTCTGCCGGGGTGCGGTCCGGAAACCGGGGAAGACGGAGGCGTCCCGCGCTTCCGAAAAAAGAGAGGCCACTTTTACCGTGAGTCATGCGGATGCTAAATGCGAAAAGTTTCGTGCAGAATCCCCACAGTCTTAAAATCCGCAGGGCGGGAACGCCGACAAGGTAAGACGCGGGGGGAAGGGGAGTGGCTGAATCGGAAGCTCGGTAAATCTCTGCAAGTGAAAGTGGCAGGAGAAAGCGAAGCTATGCGGGAATAACGGAATTTCCGGAGCCATAAGAAGAACAATAGGTTCGAGTCCGCACTGGCGAACTGGAAAGCTCTCAGCAAAATGAAAACAAAAAAATTGACTTTCCCCTGGAATCCTTTCATGATTTAATCCAGCGAAGCGTCAAATATAAATCATCATAAGGAGGGCAGAGGGAAAATGGGAGGAGAAGGAAGGGCTTTGCCGAAACGATATGAAAGTGTCGTCCTGCATTCTTTATATATTCAACTGGAATGTTATGGAAACGGTTCGCATGCACGATGAGGAGACAAAACAAACCATCGGCCGATCATATATAATTTATATATTAAATAAATTCATCGGGTACACGCATTACGTAAGTGATTTATTATTTACGACGGGAGGATGGACGATCCCGGCAGACGACGTATCGAAAAGCTTCCAGGCCCGGGGCTTTTCCGACGGACTCCAGGACCCGGTTTCCCTTACTTGCCGGAGCGGTGTAATTTCGGGAGGAGAAATGAACGAGGCGGAATGAAAGAAATATTTCAGAGTTTTCCAGTTAAATTATTTTTTTTTTTTCCTCCAGCGAACGTTTTGAGGGAGTATTTGCCTTTTGTGTAAAATTTTTCTTTCCCCGGCGAAACAAAATTCTGCTGCTTCTCGAATCTGCTCGGAGACCGGTTCTTTTGTAAGTCATTTAACCGGTTCGCGAGTGTCTTCGAGCCGCTTCGCGACGGTTCCCGTGCCCCGGGGGTGGGGGGGGGAGGAGATCGCCGGGCCCCAGGGGCCGCGAGACCCAACCCTTAAAAGGGAAAGATCCCTCCCAATCCTTCCGCACGCCATTTGGAAACACTGCGCTTGATCGATTATGGAAGCGGCAGAATTTTTTCTTTTTTTTTCCCTCCCGTGCACCCCCCCCCCCTCCCCCTCGGGGAACTTTTCCCGAGGAAGAGGACGCCGGAATCCCCCGGGAGCTACTTAGGCTTGTACCAGTTTAAGCAGTCATCATTTACGGTTCTCCAAAAGTTTTAATAAAGCTTCGGAGTTTTTCGTTGCTTCCATCGGACGGAGGAAAGGATCCGATTTTAACAGGAAATTTTAAAACTTCCCTTGAAATAATTAAGTGAGCAAAAGATTTTCCCGGGGAAAGAGCGAGCTCCGCGGAATCCATCCTCGGATAATGAAATCAGGCTCCGGGCGTAAAGACCGAAACTCGGAGCTTTTGATTTTGGGCAAACTTTTCGGAGGTTTGAGGACCTCGAGAGGCCTCTGCCGATTAATTCAATTATGTGACCCACGAATCGAGAAAAAAAAAAAAAAAATCGATTTGACGGAAATTGAATTTAATACGTTTCCGGTCGAAAGCTCAAACTGCGAGAAATTCCCCTTCGAGGATATCTTCCGTTCATTGCTTTCTGGAAAATCCCGACGTTCTCTGATGTCTTTCGTTTCATTGCTTTCCGGAATGAAACACTTAATTACTGAACATACAAAATGTAAAATTTATATATATATATATATATATATGTATGTGCAGCTGAAACAAAAGACAAAAAGCGAAGTGGGCCCGAGCGGAATCCTTATGGAGTCCAATAAAAGCTGAAAATCCGCTGTTTTGCATTATCATTCAATGTCGGCTTAAAAAAGATTCATTAATTAGGGCCCATTGCTTAATGCATCCGAGACTGCTAAATGCTTCTTTTGGACGGTACTGGGTTTTGACCTTTTTCGCGGGGGATTAAACTTACGGAATGAAGGAAAAACTGGAGGAGATCCGAGGCGGGGGAAAAAGGAAAATTTTTCCCTGGAACAATCAAACTTAGCAGCAATAAGGTGGCATGCATCTGACGCGACATTAAATAACAACAGATTTCGGGCCTTTCCTGGCATCCACCATTCGGTGCCGCTCAGTCGGATCCCGGCAATTTAACTTTTAAAAAATGCGAGCAAATCAGTTGGCCTCCGGTCCGGCAGCACCGCTTGGCGATAGCTGTTCATTGCTGTCGTGCGAGGGAAAAAAGAAAAAAAAAATTGTAATTAGGCAAACCGGCGCGCGGGAAAAGCTCGAAAAAAGCGCGGCCCGTGCATCGCGGGCTGGAAGGCCGAGAAATTAAGAAATTTCGCATCGCGGAATTCTTCAATAAATAAAACTGTGGAAGCATTATGAAGGATTCGTATCCGGCATTAAAATGCATTCTGGAGGCTTCGTCAGGGAGAGTTTTTCGAATATCTAATGGGAAAGTCTGTCGCTAAAATAATATAAATTTCGGCGTGCTTATGCAAATTTCAAGTCTGGAGAACCTCCCCATTGTGCTCCATGCGGCTCCGGGCATCGGAGCGATTGAATTTGTGCACGACGCTTCTGCCGTTTGGTTCCAGCGGCGGAATCGGACGATACCTCTGGAATCGTACGAAAACCAATTTTCTTCCGGCGTCCGATACCAATTTAATTTGCGTTATACTCGTTAAACATCATAAATGCTGCGCGTTTTAGGGAGAGGCTTTAAAATTCGGTAATGAAAATACACAACAACCTGTTTTTTTACGCCCGAATATGCAAGCGGAAAGCGTAGGGAAGCGAGGAACGAGAGGAGAGGAACCAGAAAATAACAGGAGGGACTAAAACGCTGTAATTTATGACAGTAAACAGCCCTAAAACTGGAAAAAAGGGAATTTTAGGTCGGCCCCGGGGTTTGCGCTGGAGGAAGGGAGAATCGGAAAAGGGAATCACAGAATAATTTATGGTTATTATGCCACAATGTTCATTTCGCCATGTTTAGGATCGATCAGATTCTTTCGCGGCTCTTCCTTGCTGGCCACCGGGAGGCTTCGAACCTTTCGCTGCGGGAAGGCCTTTTTTTCTGACCCGGACTCTGACTCCGCAGCGCTAATTAGCCCGGGCCCCGGGAATCGGTAAGACGGAGTCATTCGATTAAGCGAAACTTTTGTTTTTTGCTAATTTGCCGTCGTTTTTCCCCCGGTCCCCGATCTCTCGTCCCGACAGCGAAATTTCTGTTATTTTAATCTGGTTGAGTGCCTCATGCGCCCAACTGGAATGAGGAGAAGAGAACTTCGCGAAAATTGTAAATTATGATTAGCCCGAGGAAGCTGATGGCAGCCGGGACGGGGGACCACACTCGGTCGGCTACGTCGAGTTTCTTTCGGAAATTCCATCGGTTTTAAATTCGCGGTTTATTAACCTCGGGGAGAAGGGGTTGGTCTTTCTGGAGGGAAGGGCGGACTTCCGAAGGCGCTCAAAAACCGCATGGCGGCAGGAGCATCTCGGCGGAAGTTTTCCCGTGATTTGCGCGGGACCGGGCTTTCCGAGCAGTTAAGTCAAAGGAAAGATTTTGCTTCAAAGCGGGCAAACGGGAATCGACATTGGCAGAGGAGACAAAGACCGAATATTGGTTGGGTCCGCCTCAGAGCTGCGGCTTCCGTTCATATACCGCACGCCATTGGGTGCTCCTTGCAGAAACACAATTCTTCCATTAATTAAGCGGATGTAAAAGGAAGCAGCGGAGAAAATATATCTAAAAGCCGAGCTAATTGCCTGAAGAGGGTGTGCACCAGCCTTCCAGGGCGCCCCACAAATAGCGGAAAGTTCCCCTGTTCTGCTTCGCTATTTCCATAAGTCGGAACGGCTGCAGCGAACCGACAGAAATTCCGATATTACGAAAAATTTCCCGGATGGAATCGAATTTCCCGTTCGGCAGCAGGGAAAAAAAAAAAAAAAAAAAGGTTTCCTCCGCGTATCAGCTGATCGTTTTCTCCAACTCTTGACCTCGGGGCTCATTCCCGGATAGCGGAGGAAATTTCTGGAGGTGCAGGATTGCTGTGGGACGGGGAAATGCAAATATTTCATCCGCTGTCGAAAGGTTTGGGCATAGTAAGGGCTGGGCTCTGCTGCTAACCATCAAAAATCGGGGTATTCGCATTTGAGCCGTTCCCGAGCGAGAATTTGCGGCCGCTCTGACGGTGAACCGAGCAGTTCACTGCTCGGCAGCAGTTTCCTTCTTTTTCCAGCACGCGTATGGCACGACTCCCGAATTTG
This sequence comes from Ricinus marginatus, assembly GCA_028565995.1. Classification (NCBI taxonomy): domain Eukaryota; kingdom Metazoa; phylum Arthropoda; class Insecta; order Psocodea; family Ricinidae; genus Ricinus; species Ricinus marginatus. The sequence continues at coordinate 512 of JAOWBB010006512.1, read as the reverse complement.
TGCCAGGATCGTATCCATGTCCAAAACGGGGGCACTGCCAACCGAATTTCATGGCAAAGCGTCAAACCTTTTTTTTTTTTTTTCCCCCACACTTGCCCTTCTCCTTTTGGAGCAATTATTCAGCATATGTCATTCGTCTGTCATTCTCCTGTTCCTAGCTCCGCATTGCACCCAAAAGCGGGTAAATGATGTACATTGCGCGAGTTAATTGGCGTTGATCAACCTTATCCCTTTGTTTGGGTCTTCCCGCGTGATAAAGAATATTAATTTTCCATAATTCGGCTCAAAGGGATGTTAGAGGAACAACCTTTTTTTGCGTCTGGTGGTTGCTTTATGTAAAATTCAAATTTTCAGCATTGTTTCTTAGCATCTTTTGCCTTTCTTGTTAATGCGATGGTCGAGTTGGTTTCTGGCCGGGATATTCCGATAAATATTTAAACGTGAAGATATTTTGATTGTGATTAAAACATTCGATTCGATCGCGGGTCGCTAATGGGAATAAGGTGGAGATC
>JAOWBB010006511.1:0-24452 GCA_028565995.1 Ricinus marginatus | reverse complement strand
ATCTTAAAAGTCTGAGTATTTTTTATAGGTTTCTGAAATTAAAAATTTAATACTAAAGTCTATTTTAGTGCAAAATATATTTTTATTTGGTTTTTACTTAAATATTTTAAACACAAAATGTTTATTTTTCCAGATATATTTTAAGGAAATACACCGGGACGATAAGGCAGCATCTATGCGAAACTTTAGCCAAATAGCCAAGGCAGTTCATGTAGTGAAAAATGTCAGCAATAAGATAAAATGTTTGGACACTCACTCAGAAGGTATTGGGGGTTTAAGTTTTTGAATGAAAATGGTGAAAAAAACCACGTTGAGCACTGAAACTAAAATTGAAGCTGCTTATAGCACTGGCTTAAAATTGACCCCTTATAAAATTTATGCTTTAGGTTGAACAAGTCATCTAATTCTGAAGTTTCAGACATTTAGAAATGATGGTGTGATTGTATATAAAAATTTGTATAATCAATTAAATTTAGTTCTGAATCAATGTCCATTTTTCCAGTGGACTATTTTTTTTTTCTTTTAGAAATTTAACTTCTTATTTGCAATGTCATGTAGATGATGCAATAGTATTTATTTCGAGCTTTAGGTTGATTGCATCAATACAATTCAAAAATATTTCCTGCAGCACAAGTGGCAGGCAGGAATATAACTGAAAACATTTATATTGGAAAATGATTTTTTTGTATTGAATCCGAGTCAATTCGTGGGAAGCTCTTTACATGCGTTTCACCTATCATTTTTTTTTTTTTGGCGTCACGTCAATCGAAAATTTCTTTTTAAAAAAGATTTTAGTTATTGCAATGTTTGGGGTGTAACCAATCATTCCTGGTATCTTAATCCGTGAAGGTTCAGGTCAATATATATTTTTTGACATTTTTATTTGAAATAATCATCCTCGTTTGGAAAAGGCATCGAAACATTTTGCAATTTTCCCAACATCGAAATACCTAGTTTTGTAAATACTTTAATCTAATTTAGCAATGTTTTCATAACTTTTTTTAAGTAGCTCATTCCAAAACACAATATCTATTCAACTCATGCAATTTGGGCTTTGTCTTCATCTTTGATTGACATTAATGACAAAAGTGTCAATTTTTTTGACTGAGGTTTAACGTTCTGATTTTATTTTCATAAATAACGCGAACGTGGCCAGTCCCTTTGTTTTTAATTTTTTTTTTTTTTTTTTTTTTTTTTTTTTTTTTATGATGTATTGGTTTTAATCACTTTGAATGTGAACAGAAAAAAGGAAATAAATCTTTGGAACGAAGCTGGCATTTTGATACCTACAATGAGTAAGAAATGCTTGTAAAATAGTTAACTGTCGAATTGAGTCGGGCTAATTGCTAAAACATGACGTAACCTGTACTATCAGTAATAAATATTTATGAAACGAAAGCTTACATTATATTTAATTCATAAATTTCTACCCATTCTTAATGCAATATTTTAGCATCGTGTGAACGCCCGTTTTAATAAACGTTTCATTCGTCGCCAACAATATATTTGAATAATTTAATTAAGGTGTTTAAGATTAACAAAATTAAGATTCCATATATTATGAGTATGTAGGTATAGCTTGCGCATATGTGGCAAAATTTGCAATCATGAAGGAATGGTCTGAAAAGCGACATAGGTTCTTATTCTTTATGTATATTTTACATGCGGCCTTTTATAAGTTGGTATGAACTATTGATATAATTATGTATTAATAGTATTTTCTTTGTGTTTGTTTTTGTTAAGGTATTTTTCATGTTTATTTATTGGATCAAATAATCTTCATCGTACTTTAGTCGGGCTTACTTGTAAATTAAAATAAAATTAAGGCGTTCAAAGCTTTACAGGGTTTTATATATATTTATATATATATTTATTTATATTATTTTTAATGCTTTGCCACTACTATATCATATCCGACTCTGCTTTCAAATGTAATATTAGATATCTTGTTCATGTCGTCATAAGATTTCACGATCGACTAGTTTTTCACGTTCTGGCGCTAGATTCCGTTTTCCCACCTTTTTTCTTATATCACCTCCTGTGGCAGGAGCCAAACTTGAAAAGGCGCGTTAACACGGAAGCACTATCAGATGGTTCGTGTCATATTATTCCTGAGGGTACGTCATATTTATAACGTAACATTTAAATTTATGGTCACGGCAAGGAGGGAGAGAGGAAGAAATACTAAAACTGTTACTGCAGGGAGGAACAAGAACCAGATAATTCAGTGATATATTCTAGTGCACAGCTGTTGCATTAGATGCACAGGAGGTAGACAAGGAATCTTTGATCTGCTGCCTTCCTCACGACCATGCTGTGGGATGTGGAAATTCAGATGCTCAGGAAGACAGGCAACCGGAGACAGTGAACTTCATTTTTTCCAGATCCGGGATCGTTTATTAAGACAACCGGATATATCGGTCCCGGGAGGAATCGCAAAAGGGATATTGGAATTTTACATTTTTCTTTTTTTATTTCTTCAGGTAATAAGTTGTCTCAGCTCTCTTTGACAGGTCACACAAATCGAGACACCTTGACTTTCATGACTTTGTGATATATGTCAGTTTGCTTTGATCTTCGAATAGAGATATTCGCAGGCCAACAGTATTAATTTCTAGTTTTTGGATTTCTGAATTAAAGTTTTTGCCTTACATTAAATTTGAAAAAAAAAAAATGTACGGAGAATTGGTTTTTAATCAAATTCGGTATTCTACGGACATGAGGGATTTACGTAAGTCTTTAAATCAACGTTATGAATATTCACCTGTGAATCGTCGTCAGCGAAAGAAAATTTGAATGGTTACGTATAGTTTATTGGGGTTGTCATCATGTGGCACATTTAGAAAATGATTCACGCTACACGTAAAAACCTGCTTAAATTCAATGTTTCTCATTCTTCTTCTGAAATCATACAGCCGCAGTATTTTTGTCGAGTTTTACGGCGCACGGCCATCATATGTCAGTTTTGACGATCTTTATGTAGACTTTAATGCGAAGCAAAATTTCTAATGCAGAATAAGCAGTCGCGTACACCCGATCACGAACGTTCACAAGTCCGTTACCGAATTTATATCGTTTGTAAATTCAGCAAAAATTGGTCGCGTGAAATTTACTACAGTTGTACTACGATTTTCAGCTATCTTTTACGTAAACGAACCATATGGTCGGAATTAACAAAATCAAGAATTTCTTCCTGCCGCGTTTTTCAAAATGCGGAATATATATATATATATATATACATGCTTTACAGTAAATGTTGCAGAAAAACCTTTGTTTTAATTATCATAAAATGGTTTCTTTAGTATTGCTTTTCAGATATCATTACATGCTGTAAGTCGCGAGAAGTTATTAAGAACATTTCGATTTGCAATATGTAGATAGATTTAAGATCTAGCTACCGAAACAGATATGTTCTACACTTTAGATAAACTTATACATGCAGATATTGCTTTTATTTTACTTACATTGAAAGAGCATTGTTAAAGTTTCGAATTCAATATGATAGCTAATGATAATAATTTAATAAAAAAAAAAAAAAAATTTTGTCCGAATACTAGCAGCAGACTCTTCTCGAGGTATTTTATGTAATGTTATATCTGCACATAACAATCTTGGCTTTCTTCTTTAAAAATAATTTCAAAAAGTCAAGTGGCTTGAATTTCGGCTTAACATTTTTAATTATCCAACACTATAAAATGTCAGTTTGGGTGAAGGTGAAATCAATGGAGCAATGGTCGGGAATTGAATTTCACTTTATTGAAATTTTGATTTGAAATCATGCAATTTTGAAATCTTTCCCCTTTCTTCCGGTCACGGTTCTAAAAGATGATATCGTTTCGGAATGCGTTTAAGATTCGGTTTTTAAAATTTTTCTGTCGAATAGCAACTGAATTAAAATTGTTTAAATTTACACTTTTATTCTTCTCTCCAGGCGTAAACGTATTGCATATCTTTGCATGGGGGCGAGATTGTGCACTTAACTGGGAATTTCAAGATTGGCAGCTCGAATGCGGTCTGTGACTGGGGCTTTTTTTCAAGTCACGAAAGATCTCGTAGACAAACTGCGGGTGCTTCCAAATATATATTTTTTAAAAAAAAAAAAATAACCAAAGTTGGTTCGGATGACATACGGCATGGTGTCAGCTTAGCCGTGCTCCAAATATCGCAATGACAGACGGGCATGGAATAATGGAAGTGCCAAGTAAAAGAAATCGAGATGTAAAAAAACCATGCTGCGCACATCGATAATATGCTAATTTCAAATATTTTCTGCCCGTATCAGTAATTTTTGCATCATTATCATCATTACCACAGTGGAAAATAATATAATGGACCACTTTTTCAGTATTACATCACAAACCGGATATTTAATAGCATAAATTTGATGGCATTTTCCATCAAATTCAAAAAACTTTTCACACGAGCTGGTTTTTCAAATTTTTTAGCATAAATACCCAATAGTGGAGAATACTTGAAATGTAAGATCAAATCTCGATTGATTAAAATCATCCGTCGGTATGCGTTTATATATATTTCCATGTGAATGCTGCATTTTTAAGTAAAATCGGATATCCTCGACAGGAGGTCTCATACAATTTTTCGACTCTAAGCTCGGCGATAAAGGCTCAAGGTATATGATAAACATATGCGTTTTCGGGAAATGAAATATCTCTGGGATGAAGAGCTTTTGCATGTTCCGTTCAATACATTTCACAAATTGAATACCTTCTTGATGATCCTCGATTCCTTGCAAGCCTTTACCGTTTGGCTATTTAGTTCCGTAGACAAAACGCGGATACCATCTGTACAATTTGCATTTTTTATTATTTTTTGACTTTATTATTCAAAATACGCGAATCGGGGCCCGCCTGGCATGAATATCGAGGATATATTGGACGCAGTTGATGCTTCCGCTGCAGGTAAGGCATCGGGCAGAAACTTCTCAAAGGTTCGGTTTCTGGGGATCTGATCTCGGTGTTAGGAGCATCCGGAGTAATTTAAATTACACCTTTTCACATGGTCAGGTACGAAAAAGGCAACGCGTTCGAACTTTCATATTAAGGGAAAATTTCAGTCCAGATACCGCCTTTCCCATCAAAGTCTAGCGGAGTTTCAAGGTGTAAAAAGGAAATTCAATCTTAATTTATTATATATATATATATATATATATATGATTTTTGGATTTTAACAACAACGTGGACGGAAACGAGAAACATCACTGCTTCGCTTCATCGATTATGCTGTCGGCGACATCGTCAGTAACTGATTCGAATGAAAATTCGAATAATGCCAGAACAGCGAGGTATGGAAGTGTGAGGATGTTGAAGGCGTGAAAGAGAGAAAAAAAAAAATTTATTTCAGATGTTTGTGAAGGCTGCGGTGCCAGCGATCCATGCCGTTTTCGCTTCAATCCTAACGTAAAGCAGATAAGCGTATGACTCGTGAAACTTCCTTCAGACTTGCGGCAAAAGGCATCTGAGAGACTGTACCGGGCAACATTCGCGAAAGAGGACCTCGAACTCGCTGCGGGACCGCGCGCTGCTGGACTAAGCAGACGGAACTGATGAAGACAACAGCAGGGAAACGGTAGCTTCGCGTTTACCGTCTTTCCACGGACAGGGATCCGAAGAGCATGCGAAGTCGTCCAAACAACAATCCTTGCGTGACGAACGGGAGAGCGATGGAACGGCGGTCTTTGTCTCCGATTTTTTCTCCATGGATTCCGCCCATGCTCGGCACAAAGAGCACACGACGTCAGCCATCATATCCCCATCGAGCGACGACAGCTTGAGCCTCCCACACGCAGGAACAAGAAACTCTTGAATATACGGGTGGAAACGCGGAGCAAACAGTTTGCGGGCGTTAATGGGATGCAGATTTGAAAAAGTACCAACCGGACCGCCGCCTGTAACTCGTAAAACAGCCGACAATGTCTACAGTACATATTTCGGTGAAGGTGGAACTACGTTTTTCGTCTCCGAGCTTTCTCTCCCAATAAACAACGCTCCCAAGAGCGGATGGTCAAATTAATGTCAGCTTTGACGCATTCACTGGAAACCGTGTAGATTCCGGGATGCGCGAGAGTCATTCGGACCTTGTAACTGTCCGACTATGTGGAAGATTCTGTTTGCCAAGGTGAATGCTTTTCTTCGGGAACATCTTCGACACGAGGACCGGTAACGTCGAGGATCTGCGAGGCTTGGTCCTGTTTGACGAGTGCACTCTGATGCAGAGGAAGCGACCTGCACGGTGTTTTTTGGTTACAAGGAAGCCCCTTTCCAATTTCCACCGCCAAACGGAATTTGGAATAAACGTAACTTATGCGATTGAATCAATTAAGATCAAAATGAGTCAAACAAAAAAAAAAAAAAAAAATGGAGGAATTTAAGTTCCAAAACTTGTGCAGAAAACTAACCTGGTGATGGATGCATCTTGAAATTGACGCCACGACGTGCATCGACCGCGAAATACGTCAAAAAAAACTTGAAATACATAGTTTATTTACATGCCAATGTTGGAATTTTTGACTGCGTTACACAGTTAATTACGAGCTTCGGATTGTTAATTTTCGTTTAAGAAAACCATATGATTTACGGGGGGACTGTGTCAGATTTTTAGAAAATGAGAATTTTGAAGCATTGCAATCGGAATTAAAGGGCGATCCTCAAAGATAAAACTTGCATTTACCCGAGTCTCATCCGCTGAACCTTAATTCTATGCGAACAATAAGAAAACAAGTTGGAACGTTAAAGCAAATGGATAAGTTTACTTTTACGTATAACTCGGAAATCACATAACAGGTCTACGGATGCGGCGGCAAAATTATAATTACGCAAATAAAGCGATACAAAAATGAAAATATTGATTTCATTAATTTCTTCAGGGGTTTCGAGGCTTTTGATTCCAATTTTTTTTTTTAATGTTTTTTTCATTATCGAGTAATTTAAGTTTTTATGCAGAAGGCAAACCAATTATTTCACATTTGAATCAATCATAATGGCTGTTAGAGTGCGTATGCGTATTCAGGTTTTTGATCTAAGTCCTTTTAAAAAGAATTTACTTATATAAGCGCTCGCGATCGTCGCACCTGATATTCCGAGGCTTCCACATCAAATTTTGACGTGTATCCCGTCGAGTGTTCTACACTTTTCCAGGCTTGTTTTTCAATGCAAAAGAAAGGACGATCTGAACTGTTGTTCCTCAAAATATCTTTAATCCGCCTTCACACCCTAAACGGCGTTTTTGTTCATCCCTGGTTGTAAAAGAAAATGCGTTAGTTTGGAAATTAAACGGAAAAGAAAAAGAAAATGAGATTGGTGAAACGTGGACAAGAATCGGATATTGCAGTTTTTCTTCCCCTAAAAGCAAATTACATAATTGATCGAAGTTTTAATGGAAATGCTCAGCACGTATTTTTTTTTTTTTTTTTGTGGGTTAGTTCTCGATAGTGTCCGGCCAGTCTGGAAGCCGAAGAAATGCTTTCTAGTAATTTTAGCGTTGAACACTGGTCATGGTGCCGCGATAAGAAAATAAAATTTTTCGGCTTGTAATATCAAATGTTACGGATAAGGCAATTCGAGCATTTTAAATGTCGGGCAAACCGAGGCCATCGAATCAAATCCGTAAGTGAATAATTTTAATTTATGTAAAGCATTTCTTCGGCGACGAAAACCTTTTCTCTCATGGCGAGAGAATCACCTCGCCAAGCATCATCTTCTGCGGGAAGTCGGGCAGAAGTGAAATGCGAGAAGGAGCCGTCTAAGCTGAGGGACATTGCCCTGCGATCTTTGTTAAAAAAATTCGAGATGCTGCAGCAAAGGGGATATCCTCACGGTGTGTACCAAATATATCTGAGCAAGGGGATGTGCTCGGGAACGGTAAATGTGAAATGAGTTAATGTCGCAGGAGTCGTCTTCATGTCCTCGAGAGTTCTTTTGGTATCTCAGTGATGATGCGATTTCTTGGCATGACCTCTGCGATTGTGGGAATGTTACAAAAAAAAATATTTTTTTCTTGCAGAGAGGGTGATGTATGCGAGGAAACATCAGGGGATGCAAAGGAACCCCGTCATCGGTGGAGTGCCCATTACGGAAGAACAAGCAATCGTAGGTGTTGTTCGCATTTCTCTTAATTATCTTGCAAATCTCAAATTAAACTGAGACTTTTCCGATAATTTTTCAGGATTTGCGACAAACCGTGTTCGGATCCTGCATGGCACCTCCGAGAGGCGAATGGTTGCGAACGGGTTTCGTCTACCGCGATCCGGACCAAGAACTGGCATACGGCTTGAAAGCTCCGAGGAACGGGACGAGGGGAACGCTCTCCGTGGTTCAGGCCCATGTCATTAAGTACTTTTTGTTCGAGAAAAAAGGACTGGAAGGTTCGACTCCCGAAAAGTAAGTTAATAACCAAACATTTTTAAAACTCTGAACCGCATCGGGATTAATTCAGTATCCTTATTGTTTAACTTCAAGATTGCTGAAGCCGTCGAAAACTCGGCAGACGGATGCTCTCTGGACGGCAATCGCATCCATTTTGTGGACGGTAGGAGACAAGAAAAACTGCACGGTTTGTCTGCCTCACGAACATCCCACTCTTCAACATTCGAGCACGTATTTCGCCGATGGTCTGACCGAATTCGTAAGTTAAACTGACATCAGCGATTAGTTTGCCCTGGGTTCGGAATTTTAATTTTATGTTATTAATATTTCAGCTGTACACATTCGAATTCACTTCTCTGGATGATCTGCAAATATTCATAAAGCGATATATCTATCTGGTGAGCATCAAAAAAATTTGGATTTAGTAGTTGAACTTCCTGCACGAGAAAAAAAACAACTTTTCATTTTAAGTTCCAAGAAGATCCCGGACCAGGAGTGCTTCTTCTCCTGTACAGCGCGGTGCTAACCCGTGGGACGGCTAAAGTGAGAGCGGACATGGAGGACGACAAGTCGTATTTGGTAACATCCGCAGAAGAAGGTTCAAACTGCATAATAACCCTGCTTCTAACCGGAAGAGCAACGCCTTATTTGCATAATGGTGTAGTATACGTTGGAGATGAAGATCATTATGTAAGAAACGAGCATTGAGTTCTGCGGCGGGCTTAAATTTAGCATTTTCGATTTGTAAGAGGTTTCATATCTACCTCAGGCTCGACCGCAATGGGGAATAATGACTCGAAGCGATGTTGGATTCCTGTTTTACGACGAATCATCGGACTCCAAGAACCTGGAGGAGTGCAAACAACCCGGTAGTCGGTTGAAAACGCCAAGGCTGCCTGTTTGGGTGGTCAACTGCTCTGGACATTACGCCGTCCTTTTCAATACCAACAGCGAATTGCTGAGGAATTACCATGCCGAAAGAAGGTGAAAATCTCTCTCACAACGGAACTTCGTTAGTTCGTAGCGCGAATTCTTACGATGTTAAATTTTAACGTTCTGCAGGTTCGATCTTTATTATTATTCCGTTGGAGGCAGTCACTCTCTTCTGTCCATTGACACTCGATACCAGGAGAAGCAAAACGATAGCAGGGAAGGCGGAAAATGCGATGAATCTTCGTCTATGACTACTACGAACCCGTTGGAAAAATTGATACATACCAAGTAAAATTCAAAATACATTACGTATCATTTCTAATTCATTATTAATTTCAACATTTTTTTATTTCATTTAATTTTATTCGTTCCAGATGGCAGGATGCTTTGATCCAATGGAATGGGATAGTTCCCTTTGCTTAACAGGTTTGAAAATTAAAGTTATTTACAAAATTATTACTGTTGCGTGTACCTGATTAGTGAAACCTCAATGCGCACAGAAAAATAGTTCTGAACAATTCTACTTCCTCACCTCAGTCTTTCGTACAATCCCTGGAGCAGGTTGCAAAGATGTGAATCTGATACTCAATTTCTGACTCGGGTGCAAAATTGGAGCAATCTCCAGGTCGACACATTGACAACAATCGGAAAAAAACCAAAATGTGAAAATTTTTCCAGTGCGGTCTTGCTCCAGAGGTGCCTGCGATGCGAAGAAACGAAGAGACTGATGTGAAAAAACTTGTCAAGTTTCTCTCATTCCCAGGCGATGCCGAATGAGCGTTCCACCAAGTGGAACTCGGCGAACCTTTAAAAGAGAAAAACTTATTGGATTACAAAAAAATAAATCAAAAAACTGAAATTTGTTTAAAATAACCCTTTTACTTCCGTGTGCACAAGATTTAATCGTAATGCAAATATTTCATAAAAGGAAGAATATCATAAACAAAAAATTATCGAACGAAAGGAAATTTTACGCGTTATCGATGTATCTCGAATACGTTCATACAGCTCTTCGCTTTTAAACAAACCCACAGAAGTTGGGCGAAGGAGAAAATTGCCACATTTCTGGGTTTCGCTACCATCGAAATAATTATGGAGTGGAGATGGTGATTTAAGGGCGGAGTGCGTAAAAGAAAGGAAAATGTTTTTCCGCAAATGAAATCGGCAACATTATTGTTTCTTCCTTTCATTTTCTTTCATATCTCTATGCCTTAAGAATCTCCTTAACAGTCGTTGTCGCACAATCGTTAGTGCCACGACTATACGACCGACAGGTAACAATCCACCGTTCGCTTCCTTTCAAGCGGTTCTTTAAAACGGATAATCCTGTACGCAAGATATCAAAGAGCTTGAGCACACGGATCAGGAAAAATTACAAATAATCAATAGATCCCGAGACAGCAAATCAAAGCCTCCCCTACATTATAAAACTTCGTATTAAAAATATATTTTTATCGATATTTAATAGCAAAAGAAAAAAATTCATATTTTATATAAAAATTCATTAGCATATAGTAGAAGCGCATTAAGTAGTCATAAATATGAATAATAATTGAATTGAATATTGTTCACAAATGTAGATGATTAAAAATTTTTTTTTCTTATAGCAAGTTTAGCTTCCATTAAATAATATCGTTGAGGTTCAAAAGCAAAATATTACACCGTAGAAATTCTAAAAATTATAAAGCATAGAAAAATTTTTTGCACTGCAACAGTAATAATCCATTCGTTTTAAGAAAAATACTTTTCTTTAGAAAGGAAAACAAATAAATAAAGAAATACAAAAAATCTAAGGAAGAAATTAATTAAATTACCTTCATTTTAAAAGAGATAGTTTCACATATGAAAATACAATTTTCATTTAAGAGTATTCAAAGATTCACAATCAGTTCTCGTTCCCCTGTATCGGCGCAGCCTCTGCTAAGAATTCAACTCGCTGAAACGACAATTCGAATTGAGTAACAACGGCAAAAATAAGTTCGCCTGGATTCGGGTACCATCAAAAATTTTTATTTTCGACGTTTATACAACTGCAATTTACAGTTATCAATTATGTACTTAACGAAATATCGAAAGAGGATAGATGAAACTAGTTAGCTGAGATTGACAGGCTTGCTCCTTGAAGTATGTAGAAAGTGCAACTTCAGTGTAAAAGCAATGGCATCGCAACAGCAGATCGGTCAAGCACAACGTCTGGGGACAAAAGCAAAACACGCGAATACATTGCGCTCCGTCGGGGAGGCGCATTGAGATGGTTAATGTTGAAAGTCTACCGGGTACTCACTTGGTGATTTCCCTCGCCTGAAGAGCGTTGGTAACCAGACCCGATCTCGAACGGCTTCGATTCAGCTGCGCCCGCCTTTCCGCTTGAAAAGAAAAGCAAAATTGAAAATAAGACCGCGCCAAATCGGAAACATGCGGCAAACGAAACACACCCGACTCTATCGTTCCTAATGTTCGAATATAAAAGGAAAAATTACCCCATTTTTCATCCAGATTTGCCGCCTTAAAGTAAAAAAAATATATATTTAATTTCAATAATTTTGGGATAATTATAAACAATCTATAAAGTTTCAACGAAGGAAAAATTTAATGCGAAAGGGAACGTGACAGTTTTGACAAAAACAAAGAAACTTCCTCTTTTATTTCTGGCATTCTACCACCCAAGTCAAAAATTTAGATTTTTCTTTGGTCTGCAATCAGATAACCATACCTCCGGCCACCCTCGGATTGGCCCGCTTCCTTCTCTGATCCCTGGTAAATGCACTTCCGCTTTGTAATGCCTCTATCAGCGAATCCATTACTCCCTCCTGAGTCTGATACGTGTTCATGTCGATCAGAGCTTTCTTTCGTGCCGCTCGGGCTTGTCTCTCCTGCTCCTGCTTCTCCCGCGTCTCTTTCGCTCTCCTCATCTTTTCCTCCGCTTCTCTCTGCTTTATATTGTCTTTGTGTGCTTGCTGAAATGATGGCAAACATTTCAACGGCTTTGATTAAGTTTTATAATCGAAATCAATTTTAAAAGAAAAGGACATACGGAAAAAGTGAAAAAAAGTCAGAAAGGAATATTTTCTGACATTCATTCACAATTCATTTAAATCAAGCTTCGCAAAATTTACCTGAAAAGAATCTTTAAAAGATTTTATGTCTCCGAAGAATTCTTCAAGTGTGTACTTTTGCTTGTCGAAAGCGAAAAACTCCGCAAGATTTGTATACGATGAATCCATGTTCTTAAACATGTTTTGAAGTATTTCAAACTGCTGACGAGCATCTTTTGCAAAAGTCTATTATTAACTTAAGGCTAAATATCCCCATTCAACCGTTAATTAAATAACAAGTACCACATCGGAAAATGAGAAATTCCTTAAAATTTTGGACTCTAAATTATTTTGTTCAGCAAGTTTCAAAAGCTTTTCCTGCTTTTGTTCATATTTGAAATTAGATCGATGACACTATGATAAAAGGATACATTCATTACCATATAAAATAAATCATCTTCGCATTGAGGCACTTTAGAATTAATTAAATCAGTCTCTAGATTTTTGATGCTACCATTCATTTGCTTAAGTGTTTTCTGAATATTGTCTAAAGATACCTGCAGTTGGAATGTGAAAGTGGGATTTATTGGCATTCGAGAAAAGAAAGAATGATAAATGAAAAAGAAGAAAGTAAAATACCCTTGATGCTCGATCGATATGTTCCAGTTCTTCATAGAAGGTAAGCAAATCAGGATATTTGCCCTCGATAACCTCGACTAAATAATGAAGTAATGTGGTTTTGTTCTCAACATCCTTTGTCGATGTTAACTTCGGCAAGAAACTTATCTCGAAACCAAAAGCTTGGCCATTTTTGGAGCCGCTGTTCATGTAGTTACCTAAGAGAAGTATCAGCTCCAGTATTCGAGCAAATTTTGCAGAACGCCTAACTTCTTCGCATGCCTGAGTGCCGTTCACTATGTCCTATTAGGAGAAAAAATACAAATGAGTTATTAATTAAAAAGCTCATTAATTAAAAAGTTTTTGAGACAATGTTATAAATATTTACAGGTTTAATTTCATGAACTATTTCTGGAAATCGTTGCTTAAAACTCAGAGATTTTAACCTTGCATGGAGTCTTTTGACATCCGATATCTGAAAAATGAATAACACAAATCAAAAGACTCAAAATTAAGGTAAAATATAAAATATATATCAAAAGGAATTTTTTTCATTATAAAAAAAATCATGAATTATTTAAGGATCCCGATAAAAATCGTGAAATAAACCACTAACTGTCACAGCAAATTGCTCTGCCTCTGTCAGCTCTTCATACTGATCTTTAAACTCTTTCAACTTGTTTAGCTGATCGGCAGGAGGCAGATAATCGATTAATTGCTTCAAAATATTATCCGTAAGAGTGCTAGTATCACATCGTAAAATGCATCTCCGAACATCTGCATAAGTTAAATGCTTCAAAGAACCTCCGAGAAGAATGGAAATATTGTGACCAGATTTTGCATCCAATATCTTTAATTCATTTCTTTTTCTTCCCAATGTACCCGTCCTGAATAATAAAAAATAATACGAAAATGATTGTATTGCTGATTAACAATCCAACATTTCAATCAAAGAAATGGCATACCAATAAAAACAAAAAAGTGAGAAACAGCAGAAATCAAAAAATATTTACCCATCTGCAATATCTTCTAATTTTTTCACTATTTGTTTCGTGGAGAACTTCTCTGACAATCCTTCAAGAATGTCAGGAGAAGCTAGTTTTTCTTCTTGCACTTTAACCCAGAAGCTGTTTTCCGAAAGTTTTTGAGGAATTATCTAAAAAAAATACTTCTATAAAGAACATGAAATTAAAGAATTTTCATAGCATTTTTCCTACAATTCCCGGGAATAATTAAGAAAAAAAATTAACAATAATTGTAAGGTTTTTGATTTACTATTATGCGTTGCAAATTAAAATTAAAGTTGAAAAATTAGTTTTTGGTGAACAAATCGAAAACAATTATAAGTTCTGCGCGAAAAATATTCAAATATTAAAAATCTTGAAAGATACTGTTTATGTGTTTAATGCAAAATTCAATCACTCACTGCTTTCCAGTTTGCACGCTTAATAGGACCACAAGTGTCCCATTTTTTTTTGGGCTTCAAACCGTACGGCAAAACATCTGGAGCCTTAAAAGCAACAGGTCCTCCCATGCCTCCCACGAGAGGCGGTGGAGGTGGTCCCATACCAGGCATCGGTGGCGGCGGTGGTCCCATTCCAGGCATAGGAGGTGGTGGTGGTACGCCTCCCATCATTGGGGGAGGTGGCGGTATGCCTCCCATCATTGGGGGAGGTGGGGGTGGTGGAGGGCCTCCTCCAGGCATAGGAGGTGGTGGTGGTGGAGGAGGCCCCATTAAATTCGATGGTAATTTCCCCGAAAGCGATTTTCCACTACCATTTTGACCCACCAATTCTTGTACTATCTTTTCCATTTGAATCAATTTTGCTTCAGATTCTTGTTTCTGGGCTATTGCTTCCTCCAATTTATTTTTGAGATCTACCAGTTTTTTCTCTTCCTCTGCTTTTGATTCCTTTTCTGGAAAGGACAAATACTTTTGTAACATCAAATATTCTGTCAACTCGGATGCTTTTTATTTAACGGTCCTTCAATCGCACTTTTTACTCACCGACTAGATTGTCAATTAATGGTGCAACATCAATTTGAAATTTTCTATTTGATTTAAAGTCGGGATCACAACCTCCTTTGTGAAGTACAATTTGAGATACGCATTCTTCTATTAATTTATAGTAGGCTGGCCTGAAACAAAAATTTTTTTGCGAATTTTCATAATTAAAATTTTCTTTAAGTATTTAAACTTTGAACATACCTAATTAAATGGTCATCCCTAATAAAAAGCAAATGTTGGAGAATACTAAGAAAATACGGTTCGGCTGGACTATCCATAACTAAACTTTTGAGCATATCGAAACATTCATTGACATCATCGAATTCTAATCTAACGGTTGAATCAAACTTTTCTATCCACTCGGCATAGTCATTTTCCTTATGTTCATAGAAGACGTTAATTTGCAGCAGCAGATCACCGACAGCATCTTTTTCTAGATCCTGAATTAAAATGAATTTAATTGTCAAATCCGTAATTACATCTCCTACCTATAAATTACACTTCTTTATCCAAAGTGAAATAAGAAAATAAAAACTTTATTTTGATAAAATCGTCTACTTTCTATTTTATATTTCTTTCATAATTACTTTAAATCATTATGGAAAATTCCTCGTTTTCATCTTCGCGTGTTCGGATAAGAAAATGAATTTTAAATCTAATTTATTTTTAATTTTCGTCATTATCTAAATTAGCTTGTGCCGATCAATTTTACACATTGAATCGTGAAAACTACGTTGTAATTATCGCAAATTGAAACCGATATTTTCATAAAAATGTATAATCAACACTAGATGGAACTCCCACGACAAATTCAAGTCACTAAATATCGGAGTACTTACTTCCAACACATCATATAATCCAGCCCGCATAACTTCGTTCCTTAAATGCAATCGATACTCCAAATCGTCCGAATGAATTACTATGGCGTTTATCAAAGTTAAACTAGCTACTCTCAGATTCTCATTGTTTTTCGCTAATAACCCTTGAACTATTGGCTGAAACCTTTCTTTCCCTTTGATTTCCGCAGATATGGTAATCGCCTCCATCACGCGGTCATGTCCATCGGGCGGAATGAGGCAAACGGCAGCTAAAACCTTAAAAATATTCATTCATGCAGCATATTTTGAATCTTTCTAGTTGTCTTAAGCGAGAAAAATAAATAAATGTAGATTACTTGGAGAACTTCAAACATGATTTTCGGTTTCGACGTATCTAAGGATTTTGCTAAGACGGTTAAAGCATCCTTTTGTTTGAATACTTGTTTAATTCCAATGGTGTTATTCATGATGGCTCGAAGACATCTAATGCATTCATACTGTATCCTGTCATAACGAGAATCTCTGGAAGCAAAAAAAAAAAAAATTTGTAAAACTTATTAAGGAAAATCTTTAAATTGAAGCCAAATTTCACAATTTCAGCCGTAATACAAGCAAAGAAAATGTCATTAAAAAAATGCTTCAATTGTAATATACGACAAATTACTCGTTTAAAATTAATTTAACTCAAATTAAAAGAAATTCCATTTATATCGTAATTAAATATTGGATTGGTTGTTTCAGGAATACCTAATTTTAGGGCAATTAATAACTCTTCGACAGGCTTTTGCAATTTTAAATTTTGTTGTCTGAATAATTTTTATCACGGGTTAGTTTTTCAATACATTTAATTTCCTTCGATATTAACACTCGGATAATTAAATATGTTTAATTATAAATTTTTTTTTCATACATCTGAATTTTTATCTCGTTTCAAGTTAATATCTAATTCACCCTTTTTTAATTTCATTTTTAGCATTTCAAACATCAAATAATCCCAATCCGACCTTGCTCCAATGACATTAACTCTACAAAAAGATTATATGACATTGTTGAACATTAAAAAAAACCATTAACAAAATTGCTGGAATACTTTTTTTAAACCTAATGCAATTCTTGAAAAAATATTCCACATTTTAATTTATGATATTACTAGATTAAAAGAAGTTGCATAAAGTGAATATGAGGGTGCGCCTAGTTTAACTAATGCTTTGAGATGTGTAATTAACAAGTGATTTGTTAATAGAACAAGATATTAGAAATATCATATCCCTTCTGGTTACTTTAACGTAGCGCATTTATTTAAAAACTGAAAAAGGAAAAAAATGTTCGAATTTTATAAAACTGCAAAAGAAATATTCAACAACTAAAAAGAACTCCACAACCAGCATTTAAAGCGACTTCCACAATCCAAATGCCGATTTATTTCTTCAATTTGAAATAAAAAGCCTTTAGTAATAGTGATTGTAAAAGAAATTAAAAACATTCTTTTTCTTGAATTTAAAAATGTTAACACCCTTAAGTCATTGTGGTAGATAAAACTGCTTCATCAACTGATCTCTTATATATGAAAATGCTATTAAAAGCGTTATTTGCCTTCCAAAGTAATTCGAATTGAACTAAATAAATTCGAAATATCTTCTTGTTTTTGACAATAGATCATACCGGACCGTTGTCAAAAGAAGCATTTTAACGTAAATTACTGTGATAAATAAATCATAGGTAAAAGTGCTGATTTTTTTCCAAGCATGTTCTGCAGAAATCCTATCTCAATGAGTTACACCTTTGAAATAATGCTAAAGACAACAAACTTGTGCAAGGCTGGACTTAATAAATGCAATCGAATAAAGAAATCATTATTAGACTGGCGAATGTAATACTCGCAGATGCTGAGATTCAGAGATTCAAAAACCACCCTTAAAGATTTGAATGTTTTCTTTATAATAGTGGTATTTCTTCAGCCTATGCAATTTGGAAAGACAAAAAATAATGTTCAAATTTTCATGTTTCATAAGAGTCTAGAACTCGACAGTCTTATGCAAATCCTCGCTGCCTTGTGTTACAAACGCAAATAAATCACAATCAACTGGTAACGACGTCAAACCTAACACACTGAGTGACAAGTGTGGAACAAGAATTTCATGTTTAATTTTCCGATAAATAATTTTTAGTCTTTTAGACTGAACCTTCATGCCTATTTCAACGCATTCAAACGATAAGTCATGCTCGAGATAATGGGAAGAAAACCGGCCTCATTTGACTGTAAAACAACTCAAATTGTAACTGTAATTGTGAAAGTCAGATTGTATGAAAAAAACACACCCCCACACTGGCAAACCCCGAGAACACTTCAGAAAACATGCTTGCCAAGCGTTTCAGGTAAAAGCACCAAATTTTTTATGTGTTATACAAAGGAAATTTATAAATGACATAAAAAGCCTGCCAGACGCTCTGGCAATCTACATGATTTAAAATCACCCACAAGGAATTTTTTACCGAAATCGAGAGGTGGGCGAAACTCAAGTTGGCCATTTCTGGAACCGATGGCCAATCTTGCAATGTCGAAAACCAGTTAGAATGTTATAAACGTCTTAGAGGTGAAATTTTCAGACGCCGATGATAATGTTTTTAGTGCATTTCTATGTTTAGATACTTACGTAACGTATTTCCGATAGCATTCACCCAAAACATTCAACAAGGACTGAAGTCCCTCTGTACCGAATTCCTGCACCCACGTGAGAGGATTGTTTGTTAAAGCTATTCGAAGGGACTCGACACACGAATAAACTTTGTTAACACTTAAATCGGGTGCTGAAAGGAATGTTATGTAGTCGGCTGGTTTGTCGAATTTATTTTTATTGTCCTGCAAGGAAAAAAAAATTATATATTATTATATATTAGTACATTTTTTCATTAAGCAAATGAGAGATCCAGGCTTGTATCCCTTTCAAATTACCTGAAGAGTATTTTTACAGTGTGATATCAGTAACTTTTTTTTGTTCATCATCGGCATTGCACGAAGAGGTTCCTTCCTTTCTTCCGTAAGATTCATGTCTTGCTGCACGAAAAAAAAAGTATTGTGGACATTATTGTCTTCAAAATGTTGTTTTTTTTTTAAATCAATTATCATCTTGACACTTTCACACATTAAAAGAGCTAGCTCTATTGTGCAACATACTGGCGGTAACATTAATTGTTGGCTTCATAATATATGATCTATTGATTGATCTATAATTGGTCCATAATATAGCTTTTGGGCACGCATTAATCAACAAATCTCACAAAAACATTGCCAACACAATAAATTCCTTTATTCACTTTCAATGTGTATGTATAGTGTTGCCAAAGAAAATTAAAATATAAAGTTTAAAAAAGTGGGACATTTACCTAGATGACACTATTTAGCTTGTTTTTTCTTTTTTCACTCATGTATTTCGGTTAATATGGTATGCGAATTGATTGCTTCTTTTTGTGAATATATCATTTAATTACATTAATTACTGTTTATCGCTGAATATCTTACTGCAATTGGTAATCACAGCAATGCCTGCTCGTTCCTCAATTTGTATCGACACCATCTTTCTTAAAACATCAAAAGCAAAAACAATTTAGGGCACTTACCAGCATTTCTTCAAATTTGTAATTAACAGTACTTTCATCCATACTATTAATAAAGGATTCGTGTATTTCTACATCGTTGAATTCCGTTTCCGAATGAGGCCTGGATACTGAACCGGGTCGACCTGCTTTCTTCGGTCTCACGAAAAGGCCTTCGATGGAATCGAACTTAAAAATTATAAAATGGAAGTTCATTATTTAGTATCTTCTCTACAGAAAAAAATATAAAAACATTTTTAACTTCCCCGTTAATTTATTTAAATGCCAACACGGAAATCTCTTAACGATGAAACCATGAAAATACACGATCCCATTCGATAATTAAAACATACTTTCTACATTTTAATAATATTTCCGAATATATAATTATGATTTTAAAATTACTTAAAATCCTACATTAATTTTAGTCTTATGGCATAATCTCAATTGCCTGTATAAATTTTTGATATTTCAATTCTCGAAAGATATCCAATAAAGTTTTAACCTACATTAAAATGTCATTAAATTATTTCGGAATTTATAATCTAGCACGAATGAAAATTACTGAAATAATTATAAGATGAGGTAAAATTATGGAGTGAGAGAGAGCAGATATGGAATATATGCTTGATTAATCCTTAAATTTAAACATATAACAATTATTCTTCATTATTATCACTTAAAACGTAAAAATTTGCTTGCATCATAACACATCATTTATAACTAATCCATATTTTATATCAGAAGTAAACATTTTCTCAAAAATGGCAACTCAAATTAAGATTTAGACTTTTTTTTACGTTTTAATATTTTCAGTCGAGCTGTATTTAGCATTGTTATGATCAAAGTATGTAAAAGCTTTAATAAAAACTAAAGGAAGAATAAGAATTAATAAGATAATTTTTTCGTCCAAGAATTTTTTTAATTATATGGTATTGCTGCATAATGAATCACTTTGTAATATTCAAATAATTGAAAAATAAAATTTTTCCATAAAGTAAATTATATCCACGATATGGTTAAAAGCAGATTTAGAAAAGCAAAGTTTAATATATTTTACGTTATTATTATATTACATATATATTATATGATAATTTTATTATATATATATTATATATATATAATTATATATATATTATATGACCTGACATTATATATATATATTATATGATAATTATGAAATACAAATAATGAAATAAATTAAATTTGATCACTTGGCGTTAAAGCCTCAGGTTACCGACCCCAGAATTATAACATTTTAAAAATACAAAACGTTAAATAATTAACACTTCTTTCTGTCGGGCCGATTTAAATGGAAAATAAATATTGATAGACCTATAAATATAACAAGATTTGATAAAATATCACATTTTATCTAAGCAATCTGTTCATTTGGTGGCCCGAATTTTGCTGCATTACATAAGGTATCTTGCATATAATATCGTTAGCTGCAAATTATAAAAAAATAAACTTATACTGAATTATATTTACATCAAAGTATAAATTTAAATAAAAATCATATATTAAGATATATATTAAAATTATGCATTGAAAAAAATTTACATGAATAACAACAAGATTTAAAATTTTTGCTTCCCCTATTATCTGTAAAAATTTTTTTTTTGCTTTGCTAACTGCCTTATAGATATGATTCCATTAGATCTCGATCATCGGATATCAGAAAAATAAATTAAAGCTTCAAAAAAAATTTTTTTGAAACAGATTTTCACTGTTTTTCAACCGATTTGTTTCTCATTTCTGACATTCTTTCGTTCACAAAAAGACATGAAAAAGAGTGAAGAGAATGAACGACAGCTTTTTCTCAATACCATGTCACGTTAATTTTTAATCATGAAGGTATTATAAACACTACATGACTATACTTCTGTGCAAGAAGTCCGCGGGGAAAGCTTTGCGTAAATTTCTTGTACAAATCCATGATGCATACATTATGAATTATAACAGAACGCAAAAAAAAAAAAAACTTAAGTAGTCTGTTAATGTATTTTAAAATGTAACTTCGGCATTGACCGGACGAGATCTTTGTTATGAAACACGAAAATTCATAGAGGTAAATTTTCCCGCTTCACATCACGAGTGGCGAGGAATATTCGACTGCACAAGCGAACATTCGAAGCATCCGCAATGGAGCGTAATGCTAGAGGAGCATTTTGTAAAAACAATTCTAAAAAGATATCCCCCTGTGAATACCTTATCAAAAACAACTGGTAACATAAGTATAAAAATTACCTTGTTCGGCAACAAATTTTCTTTGAGCTGAATATAAGAGTGCAATCCAATTGATTCACATCAAAAATATCGATGGTCAAGGATATGTGAAAACAGAAAACTGAATTTATTAAGTTACGCGTATGATGGAGTTCACATTTTTGTCTGATATTGTAGTTAATTTATTATAATCATATCCGCTATTATGTTGGAAAATATGTACCATAACAATATGGTACAAAAAATGTATTATGCCGTTTGTAAATGAAGGCAGAAAAAAAAAGCGAAAAAATGATATACAGTTAATGGAATAAAATGTAAAAAAATCGGATCAGTGAGAGAAGATTGTAAGACGAAATTAAGGATTTTTATACAGCATAATAAATGCAACTGAAAGCCCAAAAAGACATTGCAATATAGAAATCATGAACGCTAAATTTGAAACAAAATAGTAATGGTTAATGGAATTCACCAAATAAAAAGCTTAATCTCAATTTTAATATTTTCTGTCTTCATTATATTAGTAAGGTTTTTTTTGCTTGGGTTAGATATTTTGTAGAAAAAAATTACTTGAAACAATGAATTGACATTAAGTGCAATATGTTTATCTTTTGAATGCAGAACGGAAGTACTGTGGGATTAAGAAATCTGATAGGAACATGCTTTAGGAAGTATTAAGCAAAAACTTTCGAATAGTCACAAGAAAAACCACTTAAAAATAGGGAGCTAAAATAATGATAGAAAAAAAAGTTAATGGAGTTGATTTTTTTTTTCAATATTCCTGTGGTTAAATAATAAAATGACAAAATCTTGATATTAAATTTAAATTTTATTTTCATATATTACTGAAAATTTTTTTTACATAAAATCCTAAATAATTTTTGGCAACTGCAAATGCTGTACACAGAAAAGTTACAAGTTTTTTGTAACTTTATTAATAAATCGCCAAATTTTACACGAATAAAATCAACTACACGACTGGGAAATCTCAATTCTAGAAAAACTTTCCCCTGTTATTACAATCAACACCATGATCACTTGGTTATAATTAAGAAAATCAGGGCAATTTTGTCAACTTAAATGCTAATTGAAATATAATATGTTAATAGATATGCTAAAAAATAGAAGTCTTTTTAAGGTTTAATTTCAGGAACTTAACTACATAACCATTGGATTTGAATTGTCCGATTGATATGGAAAAACTGAAACAAACAAAAATTGAGGCAAGTAAATCGAACATCGTGAAAAAATTTCTTTCTCTTATGACAGTCACCACAGGAATTTGAGATTAAGTATATATTATGGATTGTTTGTGTTTTAATAAAGGAAATATAAATCAAAAACGTAAAAAACAAATACAAAATTGTTTCATGGTTGATATAAAACCCAATTATACAAAACAATCTTTCAACCTACATCAAATTAAAAAAATGTTTACATAATGATAAAAAAAGTATCAAAATTACAAGCAAACTTTAAAACAAACTTATGACGATGAAATACGGAAAATAGCAGAAAAAGATGATATATTTTGAATGATATTAATATAAAACTAATTTACTTGACTGATGAAAATGAAAATCCTTATTATGAAAAAATTTAGTTTAGAAAGTAGCAAAAATTGAACCAATCTATTTCATTAATGTATTACATTTGTAATTCATTTTCTCCACAGATCAAGCTATAAGAATAATTCATTTATTCTAAAAAGCATAGTATAACATACCATGAACAATAATAATTGTGATAACATCAAATATTATTTCAGGGATTTTAAAGTTCAAAACTTCTGATTTATGTTTATGATTTATTGCCATAATACAAATTTTTTTTCATTTAAATTTTAAATAAATTTTTCAACTAGAATAAAACTTTATTCATTCCTAAGAACTATTACCCAAGTTCAATTATAATCATGACATTAATGGTGTGCTTTTAAAAGCATTTGATGCTGCATAAGCTACATCTAAAGACACTAACATTCACACAAAATATGATAAAGAGTAAATTAGAGATGCAGTTGACTACATTTAAAAAGAAAAATAAAAGTTACTTCTATATAAGACTAAAATTCAGCAATCACAAAAACCTGCATTAAGAAGATCTAATGAAGATTAACAGGTTTTTAAATCCCCTATGAACTAGAGCATTTAAATGAAAAAATAATTAGCTTCATTAAAAGCAACAGCTATATTTAAGTTAAAACTGATACAAAGTTGTCAATGGATGCTGTTAAACTTTTTACAATTAAAACTTGGAATACTGCTTATTAGATCTATGAAAAATTAATTTATATTTTAAAAAAATAACTGGATGTAAAACATTTAAAAATTTAATGGCAGTTTGAGCAAGTGCTACATATAGTAACTGTAAATGAAAGAAAAAAATGTAAAAACAAAACAGGTTTATTTGGTATATCATGATTAAATACAGATTAACAACTGCCTGTACTATTGGGTATGAAATATTGGTCACAAAATCAAATACTTAATTTTTTAACATCTGAAATGTTTCATTTCATTTTATAATTGAAATATTGTTAAAATTATTTCAATGGAAACATCTTACTAATATTATTTCCACTTTCTAATTTTAAAGTTATTTCTCATTTAATAATTATGAAAAATAAAAATAATATAAATAACTGAGACTGAAAAATATTTTGATGTGATTTTATTTTTAAATGATTAATTTTTAAAAGATTAAAAAATTAATATTAACTTCAATGTTGGCAAAAATATTATTATTATTATTATTATTATTATTATTATTATTATTATTATTATTATTATTATTATTATTATTATAATATTTTTCTGCTGCTCTCTACTTATTA
>JAOWBB010006510.1:0-24476 GCA_028565995.1 Ricinus marginatus | reverse complement strand
CCCCGGGGGGGGGGGGGGGGGAAGAAATTTCTCGAAGTGCGTAGTTGGCAGCCCCTGTCGATTCAAAATGGCTGAGCAAAAACTGTAAAACCGGGGAGGGTCGAAAGTACCGGGATCACGTCCTTCGAGCACTTGAGGATTTTGTCAAGTTTCTCTGGAAGAAATTTCCATTGGACCAAGGTAAAGAATGCGCCCGCACTCGAAAAATCGGAAATGAATCATTTTACATCATTAGGGGATATCGAGTGAGCAGAACTTTCTGAACAACCTGAAATCATCTCGAAAACGAAGATTTATTCGAGGAAGAGGAGAGGGAAAGCTTTCTCGTTGGAAAAGGGTGTTTTCTAAAAGGGATGGAAAAATTTCAAGTGCTTTTTACAGGCAGGATTGGGTGGTTTCTGTCACGGCACAAGCCATTAGAATGGAGCATTTGGGGTCACACTCTCCGTTCCTCCTGTTCCTTCTTCTTATTATCCGTTCTGCAGTTGACAGCTTCAATTTCAATTACTGTTGCGTATTACTTCATTTGAAGAATAATAACTAAATCACTTTCCCGTTTTCCCGTTTCCAGACCGGAGTTTTTGTGAAAGGTTCCAAATCCTCTTTTCATACGCACAAAACTAAATAACTTCGTCCGGGGCCTTTTCAAAATCATTAAAATAAGAGAGCTGCCTCGAAAAGCTTGACAATCTAATCGAAGTTTTCGGATTCTCCCTTGGATTTGCCCCGAAAGTCCCGGGAGCTTTTCCTCGGACGGAGAACTCTCCGAGAGGCGTAAACGGGAAAAATTCGAAAGATCGCGCGCTGCAGTTTCCGACAGCGGCACCTTTGCCAAAATAATTAATTTTTTCCAACTTTAACGCTGACGCATCCTGCTTTATCGGCGGCGCTGTGGGAAAAGTTTTTAGCTGCCCTCCGCGATATTTTCCCGCCTTAGCAGGCCGGAATGTTGGGAGGCGGGGCAGGGAAAGGAGCGAAACGAACATCCGGGATCGAATAATCCCGGAATTTCGTGTCGATTTCCCAGCGTTTGGACCCCTTCCAAAGCCTCCGCCATTGAAAACGAGGCCCCGAAATCCCTGACCGCGATATCCAACCGAAAGGCGAGGCAGCAAAGGAGATGATTGATGTTGGCTACAGCAGGAAGATAGGGCCAACAGATAAAGCGAAAAAAAATGAATGGTGTAAGACATGAAAACGAGGGGGGGGGGGGGAGGAAAGACATTTTGAATCGTGCCTTTGCCCCGCAGCATGAACCTAATTTTTCATGCGACTCTTTTATTTATTTATTTATTTTTTTTTAAAAACAGTATTAACGGGATGATCTTAATTATGAGCCTTTTCATTAATCTTCTCGAACAATCGAGCCAAACGGCGCTTTAGAGAAAATTTTTCCCAAGCAGACAAATTAAGAGTTTATTCTGCTGTATCTTATTAAATTACCTTGTCGCAATATACCGGGGGATGGTCAATGCCGCCCTGAAACAATTCGCCCAAAAGGAATTTCATAATGGGCAGTTTTTACGACTAAATTTTAAGGGTGATATCCGCTTGATGAAGCATAAAGGCACATCAACGTGGTTCGCCACGTTTCCTCCGGAACAAAACCGAACCGACAGAAAATCCCTTTAATTGCGTGTAAATGAGTATCTGCGCATTAACGCATTAATTATTAACAAAAATCTTCGGCTCCCGAGGAAATTTCCTTTCCTCAGTTCCAGACTCGGAAAATCTTCGCTTTTTCCGTCTTTCACGAGCCCGCAGCTCCGGAGCGGGTTCCCTGGAGCGTCGCCGCAATCAGGTTCGGGGGACGAGCGGCGCGATTTGAATGCTTCACCGTTTCGCCCGGGCGGTGAGGAAGGCGGAAAAATTTCGATGCGTTAAATTAATAACCGTAATAATAAACCTGCGTTCCGGAGGCGCGCGGAGCTTAAATCTCGAAACGGCAACGGGGTGACCGAAGGGCGGGGGGAGCAAAAAAACAACCCCGAGACGACGACGAAAGCGCCGCGGTGATCAGACCAACGCCGGTTCGCGTTGATGGAAGGAGAAAAGTGCGAAAGAATCGCGCTGTTGGAAAATCGTTTCCATTTCGGGTGGAGGTAAATTGGGAGAGAGCGGAGCCGGATCGGGGGAGGAAATAAAGGAAGATGGATGAGGCGGTGAGACGGTGGAGACAGCAAGATTGCAATGCGAAGGACTGCGACAGGAGGCAAAAAGAGGAAGGAATCAATAAGACAAACGTTAAACATTTATTTGCAGTGAAGCATTAAAAAGAGCGACGGGGGAAAATGATTTGATCTGGTAGAAATTTGTGAAACATAAATGTTGAATTTACGGTATTTCATCATTCACCCGAAGAATTACGAGGGAGCGTCAAAAAGTATCCGACTCATTACTGCCTGAATCCCGGATAAATGACACCGGGAGATTTACGCAGTCCAGCTCACGAAGGTGAACAAACACCGGTTCTGCCGCCACGAAAAAGTTTCCGTATGGGCAATTCGACGCTTTTCGGGTTTCCGCCAGGGGTGGGGGGGGGGCCCTTCCGTCAGATTTGACTTTCGCGGCCGCGGCTCCCCGCCGCCGATGAACCTTCCTTCGGCTCAAACTGATACTGAACCTGCGGCTTCCGCCGTTATCCGATCCGGGGCGGGGGACGCGAAAAGGATGAATTCCAAACGGAGGTCCGGGAAAAGGTTTTGCGATTTTGCCGGGGCAGCAATTAAGGTTTTCCTCGCATTTGCTGGTTTCTCCCGGAGAATTCCAGCGATTTGCTCGAGTAAATCCGAGCCTTTTGCGGCAGTTCCACTGGCTGAAATTGCCGCACGGGCCCTGACGCCGCGTCGGGTCTCGAGCCGAGCCCCGATCTTCCCCGGGGGTGGTGCGAGGGAGGGGGGGTGGAGGGTGAGGATTCGACGGCAGAATTTAATTAAATAACATAATATCATACGAAACGGTATCACGTTTTGTAAAATATACCGCAAGTATAATCTAACTTTGCCTCGCACGTGGTCGGTTGTCTCGTCGTATCGGATTGCCTCGAATAAAGAAAGAAATTCCGTCTCAATCCTCTTAACGGCGTATTCCTGCGAGGATTTCGCACGGGCGACACTTCCTCGTGAGGCCGGGCAGGCATCCGTGCACGAAGCGAAACGGCATTTGGCGTAAATTGCCTCCTTCCACGGCTGCCTCGCCCGCCGCCCGTACGATCCTGCACCCTCCCCGGAAAAAGGTTCGGCTCCAAAACAGTGGCGTCGTCCTCGGAGGGGCGAAAAATGATCCTCGGGGAATTAAATAGTTGACCGATTAATTTTATGGCAGGGGGTTGAGGGGGGAGGCTGAAAATTTTTCGCCCCTCCCCGTCGAAGGAAGGTGCATCGGCGATGAATCGATCGGTCGAGCAGCGAAAAACCCTCCCCCTTCGGCCGGACTTCCCTCCCCCTCCCTTCAAACTCCCATTTCAACCCCTGAAATGGATCTTTTTTAATAATCCCACTTGCGGCATGTCCAAAAATTTCCTGCGAATGGATTCCATCATTTGGATTTCAACAATTTCGTCGGGGAAGGGAAAAAAATTTTCCCTCTTTCGCCCCTTACTTTCCGATTTTTTCTTTTCCCCCGGAAAATGCCGCGGTCGAAAATTGCTCGTCCACGGCTCTCGCCAAGCCGGGGAAAATACGCGGACGGGGAGGAGGACCCGGAATGATCCGAAATTTCGGCTGACGCGTCGGCAGCGTCCGCGGTGGCCGTCGACCATTCCTCCCCCTTTTTCCTGTCGCCGGAGAGGAAGTCGAGAAAGGAAAACCGGATCTAATCGCAATACGAACGAGCACCAGCCAAAAATTTACATTAATCCGGAAACATTGAGCTTCCCTTTTTCCGCTTCCCTTCGGGGTCGCCGAATTCGACCGGAGCGCTCAATACGGAAAGAAGATTGATCTGACAGTTATGGAGAATTAGTTAAGATTTGTCTTTGTTTCCCGGCGTTGAGGAGGAAGATGGATCGCGCACTCGGTCTCTGTACCACGGAAAAAGCGAAGAAGTCAACGCAGCGAATGAGAGGGCAAATTACTCGCGCTGCGGGGGTATCAGCTCGGCCGTTAACGGACGCCTCGATTGGCGCGATTTCCCCGGGACCCACCCTGCGCCCCGGAACCGGAGCTGCTTATGCAGATTTCTTTTTCCCCGCGAGCTCGCGGGGCAGAGCGCCTGGAGGAGAAAATTATTCCGGGCGCTGTCGGAGGTCTCCCACGGCGAAGTAAAACGCTGGAAATTGTGTTTTGACAGACCTCATGAAAGACTTCACAAGTTGGGAATTCCAGGGCTCCCTATCGATTCCTCGTCCTTCCCCTTTACGCCACCCACCCCTCCCCGCAGCCCTTTTATTCCGCCACCCCGCCGAACCCCATTTTCGTAAAAATTTGTTTTCTTTTTCCCATTTTTGATTTCCACTTTTCGGAAAATTCCTTTCGCCGGATTTCCCAGCTAGAAGAAAATTGATTCAAAAGCTTTTGCTCTGCATTACGCATTCATACGGGGCCGGGGATCTAAATTTTGTTTTGCTCCGCAGACAATTTTTATAATTTCTTCATTTACCCCTGCACGACGTTCGCTTCTGTGGGCCGCCGACGCTCCGCACGTCGGAAAGGAAGCCTTGCTTCCAACATTCATTGAATTAAATTCTTATGTCATCTAAACGTCGGAAAATGGAAACGTCCATTCGTTCAGCAAACCCGGGACGCCGGGATTTCGGCGTGGGGTGCTCCGCATCATACGATAACAAAAAAGACGGTGCAAAAGTTAAAAATCCCATTTACATATCTCTTAACGTGGATATTTTGGTTAAAAAAAAAAAAAAAAATTATCGTTCTGGAATGCGTTAAAAAATTTTGCTGGAGATTGAGTTTTTGTATCTGTTACCGGTTGCCGGTGATGGCCTCAACGGCGGGAAAGGCGGAAGCAGGGAAAACTAAATTATGACGTAAAAAACGCTGCAGGGCTTACGGGAGGGAAAAAAAAAATTAAATGATTCTTCTGCGAGAATCCTTTTTACGTTCCTGAAAAAGGATTCTCTGTCCCTCAGCGAGAAGGAACGGAAAATATAGAATCGAACTTCCCAAAGAGAGGATTTTCCCGGATCCGGCGTCATTTTCTCCCGGGGAAAAATTTTCGTCCTTCGAGAAAGGAAAAAAAAAAAAAAAAAAACACGCGCATACCACAGCGGTGCCTGCCCGACGCATCGATGCCAAGGCGGTGAAGCACCCCGGAACGGGCACTCGTCTTTCCGGTGCGAGCGACGGTTTTCCACGCTTCGCGTCGCTTTTCCTCAGGTTAAAAAACGAACAATCTGGAGAAAAAACTCACCTGAAAAGAAGAAAGAAGAGAATCAGGGGTTAGTCGATGTGAAAGAACGAGTCGAGGCGGAATGGCTTACCGCGAAGATCAGCGATCCGCGTGCCCCGAGCCTTCCACCTCCTCGAGACGGCGAAAAGTGCAACCCCCCGACCGAGGTGGCAACCCATTCAACCGGGGGTAATCCACGGAACCGGAAGTAAAACTTGCTCGTTATCCGCTCCCGTTAAAAACCTTTCTTCCGCCCCCTTTCGAAGGAGCGAGGCAAGGAAAACTCGCGTCCAGGAGCTTATTCCCGACGTGCACCCGGGGAGAAGTTTGCGCGGAGGATTACGGACGTAAGCAGATCGGTCGCTTTTATCCGTCGTCCAAATATTTCCCCGATCGTCATCCGATTCTTCAGCGGAAGCCTTCGACCGCCGCACCGGAACCGGGAAGCAAAGCCGAATTTCACGGGATGAGCCAACTCCCGGAGGGAGTGTTTCCGGGGCGGGGGGGCTCGAGACGCCCCTCCCTGGGAACCTCTCAGCCGATTACCGAGAGCGGATCCGCGGATTTTTCCCGTGTCTCCGCAGGGAGCGAAAGCCTCCGGTTTCGGATCCCGCTCCTTCACCTGACGATTAATAATTGGAAGGTTTCGTGCGTCCGGGAGGGTGCGGCGACGGGGGAGGCATCAAAAAAAAAAAAAAAAAACGGAAACCCGCATAGCAGTTTCCTGTTTCAAAAAAAAACATCCCGAGATCCATCAATTATAAGGAAACTACTGCTCTCCATTATCAGAGAACTTTTTCATGTTCTTAGTTATAACGTCTTAATTGACATCAAAGCAAACGAAACATTTCAACGGGTTTGCGAAAGCGAGGAAAACCAGCCTTTTTGCTTCGTCTGGAACCCGTTTGGAAAAAGGAAAGGAAAAAGGAAAAGAAGAAGGAAAAAAAAAAAAAAAATGGGAAACGAAAACAAATTTCTCATTGGGAAATGGGCAACGGAGAAAGCTTGCAATAAAAAAAAAAAAAAAAAAGTGAAAGTCTTTCTCTCCGGGTACATTTCTTTATATTATTTAAATTAGTCCTTTTCTGTTTTTGGCGAGAAACTCTCTCAACCGATTATCGAAGTTATTCCACTTTCGGAGAGAGCTCTCCAGGCTTCCGGAGGAGCAAGAAAAGGAAAAAAAAAAAAAAAAGCTTTTAGGATCTCGTGGATCATGTTTCCCTAAATGGCAATTCACGTCGAATAAGCAAACAAGAGAAAAATGTTCCGTTCCGCGGGACGTTCTTCCTGTATCAGTTTCGCGTTCTTCCCTACCCCCGTCAGGGGGAGACCGAAGCAGTGATCGAACGTCCCGTCGCTTCCTTCCTCTTCCCCACGCACACCCCCCCCCCTCTCCCGGAGCGGAACGGGAAAGTCTCGCGCGTCCGGGCGGCCCCGAACGGTAAGCGAACGCCGGGCAAAAAAGTGCGGCGAGGCGAACTCTTCGGCGGCCACGTCCTTCTGCACCGCTCTCGGAAGCGGGGAAAAATTTTCGCGGCCCGCCCCAAGGCGGGCGGCGAATTTTCACCGATTCCGGCACGACCTCAGCAGCGGCACATAAATCTCGGGGAAGCAGAGTCATCAGAACGTATATTTACCCGGAAAATTTATAAAGTTATTCCAGCCGAAGTCGAATGATTGAGTGAGTGAATAAATTCTTTATCTTGTTAGTTTCCAGGGAGTGAGCTTCGGTCCCCATCCTGGAGGCTCCTCCAAGATATTAAACTTTTCGCTTTCGTTTCAGCAGATATGCGTTTTCCGAACTCTTGCTCGGGAAAGTTTTTCTTTTTTTTTTCCCTCCCCCGGAACCGGAACGACTTTTTCCTCCGAGTTTTTTCGCGAATCGAAATCGTCCGTCGCAGGTTTGCATTAATGGAGTCAAAAAAAAAAAAAAACAATAATAATAATAAAATGGTAAAAGAAAGCCAAAAAAAAAGGAGCGTTTCCTCACTTTCGCAAGTTTTTACAGCATCATCTAAATTTTATTTATGAGCCGTTGCACTTCCAGCAGATTTATCATAATATCCGAACAAAAACCGGCCGGAAAAGTTGCCGTGTTCGCAATAACGTTCGCTGACAGTTAGGTTTTATGTGGACTGCACGGGAGCAGAAACCGTTTCCCCGCGTCTTTGTGTTTGCCATTCCGCGGGGGTGCGTTCGCTTCGGGAACCGGGACCGAAAATCCATAAAATCCCGGAAATTATCGGGCGAGGCGCCCCCCCCCCTCCCCGATCCGATCGGCGGACTCGATCCCGATCGCCGCTGCGCGACTGCCGCCTCTCGGATTGGATCCCGGAGCCGGAGGCCGATCCGGCCGCGGGGCGGGTCAGCGAGAGCTGCGAAACGGGGTGAATCGACCCCGGGCGCGACTCCGAACGATGTTAAGCTGCAGGAGGGAGGGCGCCGCATGCCGGAACCGAGTCGTGGCAACCGAAACCGGTAAGTGGCACGAGTGCTGTCTGCCAGAAGGAAATCATGGTAACGGCGACATGTGTCTGCTCTCCGCCGTGTTTGCTCAGCGCTTGTTTCCCAGCTCTCGGTTATTTACTGACTTATTGAGTGTCATTGCGAACCCGGTTTCTTCGTCGCCCAAAAGTGGGTTTGCACTCGAGATGTCTTCGCTCGCTCTCTCGATACTTGATGCGTCTTGCCGCCCGGCCCTCGGCTTGGGGCGGCAGGGCGTTGGCGCTCCTCGCCCGGGGGAAGGGACGCGAAAATGCGTCGCCGCAAACACTCGCAATCATTTTCATTTTCCGGGGAGCGAATTCCGCCGCAGCGAGACAAAAAAAAAAAAAAAAAAAAAAGGTAAAGAGTAATGACGTGAATAACACGAAAAATGAATTTAATGCTGAGTTTAGTAAAAGTAAACAAAAATGAAAAATGTGATTAATAGTCCGGATACCCGTTGAATAACATCAAACTAATGGCAGAAGGATCCACTTCGCCCTAACACGAGATTATGATTTACGAACTTCGGATGTTTTTTCATTTTTTTTTTTTTCGGTACGAGGAAGGAGAAAAAAGTTTTTTCCAATTCCGGCAAATAAATTTCACGTATCGCATATGGAAGTTATTGGGGGTGGGGGTGGGGGGTAGGCCAGCAGCGCCGTTCGCTGGAAACGCCGAACGCCTCCGGACCTCTGTTCGCGCGGGGAAGGAAAGTCCGATTCATTATGCTGGAAAGGTTTCTTTCGATCATTCAGCGATTTTTTTCCATTCGGAAGAAGGGGAAGGAGAAAAAGGAAAGGAAAGAAAAAGGGCTTCGCCGAGGAAAAGAAAGGGGCCAAAGCCCGGGGAATATCAACGCTGGGTTTTTGCCGTCGCTGAAGGCACGACCTCAGCCCGGGACGGCGCTTCCGCCCCGGGATCCCGCGGGCTTGGGAAGGATAAACGAAATGCATCGCGAGCAATGAAGTGGCACCAGCGGGGAAACTCCGACTTTGGAAACAAAGATTGTTTCGGGTGCCGCATGTGGCTGTCCCGGATCTCAGATGTGCGTCTGTGGTATCCGCTGAGATCCCCCCCCGGTTGAAGTTTTGCCTCGACCGCTTACATCCCCCGTACCGGTTCGCTTACATCCCCCGGCAGAAGGCCGGAATGCCGCTTCCTTTCCGAATATTCCCTTACGAAAAAGCGGGGTGAAACCAATAATTTTTAAGGGTTCGCGAGAGAACACACGCACGCAAGACCGAGGAGATGCTGCAAGATCTCTCGGTAAAAAACTCATCTTAACTTATATTCCATTATGTGATTTACGATGTAAAAAGTTATCTCAGAAAAAAAAAAAAAAAAAAAAAAGAGAGAAAAGAAAAGATATGAGTTTTTACATAAAGGCAAAAGGGAAAAATTTCACGAGAGCTCTGTCTTTTGCCGAACGAGAGACGCTTCCGTCCCTTTTCCTTCTGGATCCTTCCACCAGAAGAAAACGCCTTTGCCACATGTTGC
This sequence comes from Ricinus marginatus, assembly GCA_028565995.1. Lineage (NCBI taxonomy): Eukaryota > Metazoa > Arthropoda > Insecta > Psocodea > Ricinidae > Ricinus > Ricinus marginatus. The sequence goes on along the minus strand of JAOWBB010006510.1, from coordinate 15,146 downwards.
TGAAAATTCATAATTAAACATTTCCCCTCTCTCTCTTTTCACCCCCGAGCTTACCCCGTCCCGAAAACCGAAAGGAATCCTGAAACTGAAACAGAATCCTCGATTCCCATTTAGGGAATGGGCGAGAAACTCAGAAAGCTCAAACGGTTTACTTAAGGATCAATAACCGGCTCTCGGTGCGGAGACGACAACAAGACCAAGTAACATTACGAAAAGGAGAAGAGTAAACATTTTCGGTAAATCTAGAATAAACGATGAAGAGTCAAGAAATACATTTAATAACGCTGCGGGATTATCTTCATTAAAGTTTCTTATTTCCCGTGTAAAAATGTCTCTCCCCTGCACGTAACGACGGCGATAACCCCGGGCAGGTAATGAGATGTGAGGCAAAATGCTGATGACAAATGCGCATTTTCCGCTCCCGCCAAAAAAAGAATGTTCCCCGGCAGAATCTTTACATCCGAAAATTGCCATTTGCCTCGTCGCAAATGAGCTCGATTTTCCACCCCCTCACCCCCGGGTGGAGGATCTCATTTAGTCCAACGCATGCGTTCGCGGTTTTTGAGAATGGGAAAGACGAGAAACGAGGAGCTGACGGTTGAATGGGCGATAAGCTAGACGTCGTGAATTCTGAGGCGAAAAAATATTTCCGCATCTTTTGCCGCGGGTACGGGGAGCGGGGGCAACCCCGGGGGTAAAAGCGACACCGGATAATGGGAAAAGTCGTAAAAACCGCGGCGTCCGTTAAAAGCGGGAGCGAGCGGGATCTCCGACGCCGCCGTGAAAGGGGTTTTCCGCACGGAGAGCGCCCACGGCAACTTTTCGGAGGGCCAACCCCCGCCGCCGCCGCCGCCGCAATTTGGGCGAGAACCCGAATCCGAAAAAGGCACTTTTCCCTTTTCCATCCACGTTCCCCACCCGCCGGGGCCGATTCCCGGCTGCGCGGAAAAGCGAGACCATTAGCAACTGGCAACGCAAACAGAAACGAGAGGCGAAAGGATGCTGAAAATTGAATGTCTCTCGGAGCAAGCAGCGTCACGCGAGAAATTATTAGGCAGTCTTGCATTAAGTAAATTATGTTGAAATCGATGAATAAAACGATTAAGTGCGAAGCGGGGGGAGGGGGTGCATGGGGGCGGTTTCGCTACCTTCATTTACCAGCCTTATTAGCGTTCCAGAAGAGACTTTCTCAGCAGAGGAAATAATGAGTTTGTAACTGCGAAGATTGGGGCACGTTGTCTTCCGCTTTAGGGGAATTCACCTTTATACCGCTCTTGGGGATGCCGCAGCTAATGCCGAACATTAAATGGAGCGGCAGGAAGAAAAAGAGAGCAAACAGCACCACGATAACTGCGGCGGCAGCGCCCGAGATTTAAGCGCGACGGTCTCAAAGCCGGCCATAACTCAGATGCTCAAGAAAAGAAAAGGAAGAAGGAAGCCTTTCCTCTCCTCGCATTTTCGCAGGCAATAAATTCAGCTGCAAGAGCAGAAGGCGCTCGCTGCCGTCGCAGAAGATTTTTGCGGCAGAAAACGAGGATTTGATCGCATGAAGAGTCTCATCAACCGAATGCAGAGAGGGAAAAAAAGGAAAAAAAAAATTGGAAAGATTATAAAAAGGAAAAAGGGGTGAAAATGAACTTGCATAAAACAGCGGGGTTTTTTTTTTCTAAGTTGGCAACTACGGGAGCGGCGAAATGGGGATCGGAGAGGGGGCGAAATCTTGTATGCCGTCAGTAATTAGCCGATGAAATCGATTTGCTGCCCACCCCCAAGACCCAACCCGTCCCCCCCCTCTCCACTGCACCTCCCGAAGAAAAAAAAAGCGGTTTCCGTCCTTTCGACGTCAATATAATTTCTAAAGTGGAAGGGGATGTTTTACCCTTCGGGAAGACAAAGGAATAGGACGGGGGAGGCAACTTCATCAATCACGTTGTTTGTCAGGTGACGGGCCCCGAAAAGCTTCTGCGAGGGTGACCGTTATCAATGCCGCGCATCCTTTTTTTTTTTCGGGGATAACTCGGTAAACAAGGCGGGGGAGAGGGGGAGGGGTCCTCAACCGGGACCCACCGCCCCGTCCCGGCCTGCCGAAGGCGCGAAAAAGGAAATGCTTCGACGAACGGGCCCCGGCAAAAAGCGCGGGGAGTGCCCTCCGACCTAATCGGCCTCTCGCTTATTAGTGCGGAATCGCCCTTTTTTTTCCAACCCCCGCCCCAACCCTCATTCGCCCCTATTGCACCGGAATAAATTTTTCAGGCGCAAGTTCGAGTGACGCGTCCACCGCCTCCGCCCCGGGCCGAGGGCGCGACATCGTCCAAAAGTATCTCGGAGGGTCTGCCCCCGCGAACGACCGGGAAATCACTTTCGGGAACGTGTTCGCGTTAATTGTCGGGTAACCTAATCCTTTAATTGGGAAAATTTACCCGAAAATCATTAGGAAATCCTCCGGGAAACCCGATGCCCTTTAAAAAAATAAGCCAGAGCGGGAGATTATGCCCCCGAATTAGGTTCGTTAAAGCGAGTTTCATTTGATATTTATTTATTCGGCGGTCGAGGCAATAACCCGCGCATGTGCGCCGGGCAAATGCATAATATCCGGATGCTGCAGGGAAAAACGACGTCAACCCGATCAGCCGCGGCTTTTCCCCCGAGAAATATGCGAGGTGGCTGTTTCCCAGATAATCCTCTTATCTAATTAATCCAGTTCCTTCCCGGAGAGGTAACGGCGCCGCAGGTCGTTATCCTTTCCCCCGCCGGATAAACATCCCTTAAATAACTGCGTCTGAACGGAAATAAATCGAGATCTCGCTCCTTGTGTCACGACCATCTCCGGCCGCAGTTTCGCATGACCAATGGCAGAACCTGTAATTAATTATCGAATTCGAAGCGATCGATTCCCCTCCGAGATTCGGGATCCGAGAGAATATTTCCATCTCGGAAAATCTAATTCCTCCCGGTCCATCAATCATTGGTTATCCGGCATCAATTTGAAAATCTACCCAAGCGTTGTGCAACCGTCTGCAGCTTTCCCTTCCTCCGGAAAATTCGCCCAAATTGGCGCGGATCGGACACCCCCTTTACCCGCCTCCCCCGTTCTGGAGGGGGTCGAATCGAAAATTCCACGCGGGCAGGTAACCTTTTTTTTTTTTTTTTTTTTTCTCTCTCCCACTTCTTCTTCTTCTTTCTCCTCTAACGTTCCGCGGACGTGGGAAAAATTTAAAAGCGACACGTTGACCCTTCGAAGGTTCGCGCCCGGTAAATGACGGAAAACTTTTCCACTTACGAGATCAAAAGCCAGCGGCGAAGCTTCTCTGATTGATTCCCGACTCGTGCGGCACGTTTCGGAAAAACCCGAGAAGGGAAAGCAAATTTCCCTCTCGAGCGTTTAAGGGCTCGTCGTAACACGAGGGCGCGGATGGGCGGAATCCCCGAATTCGATGTCAGGTTGCTTGTCCCCGAGGTGAAGAGTCTGCGAAAAACACCTCGACATTTGCGAAGGTTGAGGATAGTCTGAAATTGAAGCGGAACAGGAAGCGGAGGGAAAGGAAAACGCCCCTGATCATCGGCGAAAGCCTTTCACTCTCTCTCTCTCTCCGGAGGAAACTTTCCAATTCATTAAAGAAGGAACGAAAAAACGGATCGGAATATTTCCCGGCTCATTGTTGCCGCGTCAGCGAAACAAAGGATTTTTCATCATTTCGGTAAAAAAAGAAGGGAAAAAGAAAGAAAAAAAAAAAAGTTACGAACTTCCACAATGCCACAGCAGCATTAACGTTAAAATATTTGAAAACCACGTTGTTCCTTCCTCCAGAAAGCGTCCGGCAGGGCGTAATCAAAAGAGGAAAATAAATCGGTCCGACGATGCTGCCAACCGGTCCTTCATCTCACATTTGCCGCTGATTCGGAGAGCGTCGCGGGTTTCCCCCCCCCCCCACCCCCGCCCGCTTTTCCCGACATTCGGAAAACCGCCGCGGAAAATCCATCTCCCGTCATCTCTACTCGCGTCGCTTTTGTTCTCGATCGAGTCCTCCGCTCGCGCACGGTCGGAGGCACTCCTCCGAGGGGACAGCAAGACACCGTCCATGATAAATTATCCGTCATTAGTTACACAGACGGCATTCAGATGAAAACAATTTGTCTGGATCAGAAAGTGCGCGAGGTCCGCGGCTTAAAAGGAGCTTTCGCTGATGAATTACGTCGGAGTCGAAAGGTTGCCCGCGCCGGAAGGGGGACCAACACGGGCGAAAGACAAAGGGAAGCCGGGTCCGTTTGAGTGTCCTGCATGGTCCTTAACGGCGAACCTTTCGCATCGGTAAAACCTTTTTCCCGTTGCGGCGCCAAGGGGAGACCTTCCTTTTTTCCATACCCGAGTTATCCACAGCGAAATCTGCCCGGTTATTACGAATGCACGCGCATGCAGGCGATCGGGAGAGGAGGCCTCCCGCTTGCCGCGGCCCGGGGCAAACGTGATGTACGTGGAATCATTGCGAGCATTAAAAAGTCAACGGGCCGTGGCGGTCTCGTGCAATGCCTCTGACAAACGAGGCATGCCGACCGCCTGCCATTTCCAACCGGGCAGAAACTTCCAGCAAGAATAAAATAAGACAAGCAAACCAACTGGAAAGGACACATAACGAGTCGTAATTGCCCGTGGCCATGCGATTTTCTTCAAGAAAATACAAAAAATGAAAATGTTCAGACATCCCCCGGTTGTGGCGGAAATCTCATGAGGCTTTTTATATTATATTAAAAGCGGAAGATTGAATATAAATTTCTCATCCGCGGAAAGAAGATAAAAAAATAATAATAATAATAATAAAATAAATAATTTTCCTTCTTTTACCCCCTCGCCCCCCCCGTCCCCCACGAAATAACTTAATGCGCCTCAAACTCTGGAAAACGTCCCTTCTCTTCCCATGTAAATGGCACATAAAGATGTATGCGGTGACGATATCTCCGCAGATTGCTGACGACGGACGGGATCCCGAGTGCTGTTTCGCCAAGACACAAGACAGTTTTTCACCCCGTTGAATACGGAAAATATTTCAGATGAATTTGTGCATTAATCCCGAAAGGCCTTCCGGTATTTCCCGAATCGGAGGTAGGGATTTACCATATTTCGAGGCGAAGAACCCTTCCAGATGTTGTGTCAGCAGCTAACTGGAAGCAATATTTTCCTAGTTTAATGAATATTTTAACGTCAAATGGCGAATTTCATTTTATCCGAGCCCCCGGGGGCGAACAACAGGCAGGAAATCGACTCGAAATTTGACGTGCGATAACGAGGCGAAGCCTTCGCCAACTGCAAAAAGGCTGCGCGGATTCCGTCCCCGCGGTGCTTCCGCGGCAGCCCTGAAGCCCCCCTGCATTTCCCGGGGGGCCGCTGCGGCCTCCGGCGGATGCCGCTGATCGATTCGCCGACCGAGGAAACGAACTCTTCGCCCCGAATGACGCATCCGCCACCGGCCATTTATTCCGACGTATAAGCGGGATAAAACAAACAATGTCGGTGCCGCTAATGAAGATGAGCGCGCGACATTTGATACTTTTATAATGATCCGTAGGTGAAACAGGGAGAGGGTGACTCCGAGGGCAGCGAACGTGGAATCAATGGAAAACGAATGGGAAATGTCTTTTTTTTCTTCTTGTTCTACAGAACGTTTTTCGGATTGTGCACGACTTCTGCGATGGGGGTAGATGATGGCTCACAAAAAAAAAAAAAAAAAAAAATCTGCTTTTACAACTCAGACAATATGCGATTCATCGAGAGATTCATTGTGGGGAGGCTTCCTCCCCGGGAAAAATCCGAGTTCCGCAGCTGAGGAAAAATCCTCCGTTAAACGGGGGCGTCAATTCAGCACCGGACTGGTTAAGGCTTCGGCTTTTCCGCCCCCGGCCGAATATGAATCGATCTTATCGGGAATCGCCGCACAAATTGATCGGCCGGAAGAGAAAACGCAGTTAAAACGCCCCGCCGGATTATGTGACGTTTCACATCATCCCCGATCTCCCTTCCCGGATTCGTCACCCCCGGGATAGGGGCGCTTTCCATCAGGCAGGTTTTTCCCGGTGCGGGGCATCGAATGTGTATTTTTCCGGCGAAATCCCCGGAAACAAGAATTCGCGCGATCAATTATCCGCGTTCTGCCGCCCCGAGGTAATCTGCCCACCCAGAGGGCGCCGCCCTCTGGACGCGTCCGGTGAACCTTCGGCGGCGGAGGGAAAAATTTTTTTGCCGTGAGTCGGAAATCGCCGGAAGCGGCGGAAACTTTTCCGGCAAATTCCGCAAACGACAATACGGGATAATTTAAAAATTGCAAAAACTTTCTGCGCTTCCGTCCGCGTTCACCCGGATGAGGTTTCACGGGATAAAGCCCCTCCGGTCAATTACCTAATATAAAAAGGGACGTGGCGCAAACCAACCCCCGCCCCGCACCGGCGTTTTCCGAACGTGTTTTCGAAACCGTCAAACGCGGAAAATCTTGGCTTTCCCGCCTCGGGATTCCCGGGCCGACCGGGCAAGCGCGAAAAGCACGGGAAATGCCTAATGGGAAAATTATTATTTACCCGGGGGAAAGAAAAGGCGAAGAAAAATTCAGGCGGACGAAGCGGGAAAATCGGGGAGAGGCGGTGGAGGAAAATGCGCGCCGTAATTTCCAGGGATATGAATTGTGTTTGGTTGAACGATGAAAAACAATGATAGATGTCATCTATACGGTGCAGACAATGGGTTGCGTCCATTGTTTCCATGTTTGCTGATATTCCTTCCTTTTCAACGAGGACATTGTTTTTAATTTACACAGCCAGAGTTCCCATCACAACCATTCAACCGTTCCGGAGCATGATTGAGATATTCTCATTTAGAATTCATTGTCACTGATTTTCGCTACGGGAGAAGTATGATACAGGCGATCCGGGCTGATGGACGAGGCCTCCTGGAATTTTATTGCGGCCGACCGATTAATCACGGAAGATTTAATCGCGGAGTGTTCGCAATCGCTTCCGCTTTTGCGAGAATATTGTGGGAAGGGCAAAAAAACTCCCGCCGAATTTTCCTCTTTCAAACCGGACTCTGGAAACCGAAAAGCGTTCGGCATCCCGGCGGAAACGGTAAATAAAACCGAGGAGGAAAGGGAAAAGAGCGGAAGCGGAAGAACCTGAAGGCAACGCGCGCGGGATGTTTTGCGACTCGGTCTCGCGAGCGATATCAATCTCGTCCGTCAACCGCGGGAAAAACGCTTTTCCGGCAATGACGTCACTCGCGATGCCCTCGGCAAACGGCGGGGGACAGAAGCGAAAAATCCAAAGGATAAGTTTAAAATAAAAAAAAAAAAAAAAAATCCATGAAAGGAGTAAGACTGTATTTTAGATTATTGTATGATTCTGAAAGTAATATAACAAAGAAGCATCCTCTCCAGGAAGGAAAAGAAAAGCTTTTTTCCCCCGTGTTGGAGAACAAAGATAAACATAGTCTTCCACTGAAGCATAAGCCTGCTTTCATATTGGAAAATCTTTGATAAATTCTTTGTGAAGAGGGAAAAAAAAAAAAAAAAAAATAAAAGTAAAAAATAAAAAGTAAAAATAAAATCCTATAAAATATACATAGCGCAACATATTACGGTATATATATATGTATATGTAACCGGAAAGTATATAAAACGTCTAATATCTTTGGTAAAATTACCGGGGAAAAACGAAAATTTTTCTTTCTTCTGTAAGTATTGGATTAGGGTCGGCACAACGTCAAAAAAAAAAAAAAAAAAAAAAAAAAAAAAAAACCCGAATACTTTTTCGCTCAAACAAAATGCCACAATGTAAATTTTACATTTTCCTTTTTCGGCCGCATTTTCCTCGCGATACTACATCATACGCGCTTTCCTTTATTTTTTCGCGCGACTTTCCCGTATATTCATATAACTCTGATGTTTTTCCGCCATAATTTCGTTTTTTGTTTTTTTTTTTCTTCTTCTTCTTTTTCCTCTCCCCTAACGATGAATTAGTGACGATAAATCTGAAATTCGGAAAAAAAAAAAAAAAAAAAAAAAAGCAGGAATTTTCTTTCGTTTCCGGAAAAGCGCCGGAAGACGTAGCCCATCACCGATCTCCCCCCGGGGGCTTCTCTTAAGATATATAACGGAAGATTACTTGAAAAATGACTAAATCCTATGAGAAATCCTTAAATAAGTGATAAATTGCATGCTGTTTTGCTCGTGTGCCGGTGCGCAAGTGTTTAACGAATGTTTCACCATAAAGTAATATTTACTAAAAAAAAAAAAATATATATATATATATATATATGTTTGTGTTTTGCATTTACGTTTCAAGTTCGGCGAATGCATGTCGATTTCAAGCGCTTTTTCTTTCTTTTTTTTCTCCTCTCCTACCTGCGGCGGGGAGCATTTCCTTCATTCCGACGGAAAACCATCGAGAGTTCTCGCAGCGGATTTGTGCCGCATATTAAAAACTGTGGGAAAACTTCACCGGAAAAGAAGCATTTGCCCGCGCTGAGCAACAGCAACGCGAGCCAACCTCCGCTGAATATTAATAAGTTGTTTTTCCCGCAAGAAAAATGGCGCAATTTAGGCTTTCTCGTGTCGACCAACCCCGGCGTCCGCTTCCGCCTTTTTTTTTTTTTTTTTTTTTTTCTTGACCTCACGATCGAGGGCGTAACATTAGAAGGCGGTTAATGGAAATCTTAAAAATGAGCTAACATCAGAACACCATTAGAAGGGAAAGATCCATCGCTCGAGTTTCAAGCAGAACGATGTTAATCACCGTTAAAATTACGAGGCTTAACTTCGAATAAGGAAAAAAAAAAAAAAAAAAAAAAAAAAAAATAAATGGCCAGCTCATTAGGGACCCGAGTCGTTTATTTCCTGCAGGCCAACACAGAAACGTCAATAAAAATCGTTTTTCGATAAATATTAATTCCAGTTCAATCAATCACTTCGCGAGACGCCATTCAACGAAAACATTTTTAAAAAAAAAAAATGTTCAATATTGATGGATGTCGATTGAAAAAAAAAAAAAAAAAAAAAGAGGGCCGCGGAATTAAAATCTCCAGAGGTTGCGACCCCGTCGGGAAAAATGGGGAGGCAGATTTCCCCCCCCCCCCCCGGAAGAAACCGCCGATGGCGAAAGGTCGAACTCGAAAACCGGTCGCCGCACGGGAAGACGTGGAAGGATCCACGGCTCTCGTCTGCCACGGCGGGAGGAAACTCCGCCGCCGCCGCCGCCGCCGCCCTTCCGTTCCTCCAACCCCGCCCCGGCGGCCCTTCCGTTTCCTCGCAGCGTGTGTCGTCGTTTGGGTTGTGATGGATTTTAATTCAGTCGTGGAATCGAAAACAGCTGCACTTCGGGCAAAACGAGAAAAGATTTTTTTTTTTTTTCCTTCCCTTCTTCTTCTTCTTCTTCTTCTTCTTGTTTTCACTGAAAGAAATGAAACTTCCTCCAAATTCGGGCCAATGAATTTGATTGGTTTCGTGTTCGGCACAAAAGGACGGCATTTTCCTTCCGACGCCGGAACCGCCCGCGACGATCTCCACGGATCGCAATCCGGGATCGGAATCCTTTTCGAACGGGGTCGAATTCGTCGTGGAACGAAATTTCACTGCAAAATTGGAGGCAACCCCGCAAATTGCAACACCGCCCGGGAACAGAAACCCTTCCCGCACATCCGCAGATCGGCGTCGCCGACCGCGGTCGGGCGAGATACGCGTGCGATTGTTTTCCTTTTTACTCGCTGCGAAAGCCGTCGGGTATCACGGCCATTAAACAGTTAATCAATGACGGTAATCGAAAATAAAACATGAAAATGTGATTTCTTTGTGAATGTTAAAAGCTCGCGGACGGGACCATAAAAAGAGCAATAAAGTTAACGCGGCCGAATGATGCACCGTAAGAGGCATTAAATGAGAAAAAAAAAAGAAAAAACATATTTATGTAATATTTTAGGAGCGAAATTAATTTTCGCGTAATGGAAATCGCGACGGACTGCAGCAGGCCACGAGAATCGGGGAGCGGAACGCCTCGCCCGCGAAAGAAATTGCCCGGAAATCCTGTCGGGCTCGGGCAAGTGCCCGGGAGGGTGCGCAAAAGAAAGGCGAAGAAAAAAAATTGCCATCATTTATTTCTCGTCTGGCATAGGTAATTTCTCCCCCAGAAAGCTCAAAGAAATCGTTGACATTTTGTTTCGTTCGTTTCTTCGCCGTTTGAACGTTCTTTGGGGTTGAACACAGCGGGGTGCGTGTGAGTTGTGCAGCAGGAATCGAATCTCGAGGGCCGTGGCTGCGCACCGAACTCCGCGGGAAAAGAAAAAAAAAATTTATGTATGTAGATTATGGGAATAACTGTTCTTTTCAGTTCATCAGACAAAAAAACCGTCAGCAGACTGCAGACGTGGGCCTCTTTCCCCTTCCCCCCACCCCCGCCTCACCTAATGGAGCGCGGGCCGTGAGGAAATTGCTGAAGGGGCTCGGGAATCCAAATCCGCTGCCGGATTCATCAGTCAGGCACATTTTCACAAATCGCCCCGATCGCTGACGCGGGGGAAATTTCGCTTTTTTTTTTTTTTTTCCTTTTTTTTTGCCGTTCGTCGCTCAAATTCATTAAGGGTAATTCTTAATCGATGCTTCAGTCCAACGCCCAACGCCTCGCATTATGCAGGGAAGCGGAAGAGGGAAGCAGGGTCAACGGAGAGGAAAATGGGGAAAATTCGAAAAGCGAACCTTTTTCACGAATCCTGATTCCTTTTTCGATGGCTGAGCCTCCTTGGCTCTCCTTTTGAAGTCCTTTTTTTTTTTTTTTTTTTTTAATTTTTTCCCCCGAAGTAGCGAAAGAGTTTCCTCCCTTTTGGAAATGGTTCAGAGATTTTCCGAGGACATTTCCTCTGCACAAGATTAATTTTGCGATTTTTGGAAACAAGGGAGTCCAGAACTTTTCACCGAAGTTGCCCCGGTGAAATTTCCCGTTTTTTTCTTTTTTCGGCGCGAAAGCCCCGGACGCGGCACGCCGAGGAGGAACCGTGTCAGCTTTCGCTGCCGATGCCGAATCACGGGTAAAAGTGTTAGAATATGCAAATACGGAATAAATAGATTTGGGTTAGAGGATGGTGGAGCCCAGAAAGATGTTACCCGGAGGAGCCATTTATTCATCTTGTGCATCGGTCTCCTGTCGCACTTATTCGGGGTGAAGCACCATCTTGGTCCTTTTATGCGTCCCTCTTTTCATAAATTGGACGTTAATAATTTAAAACAATAATACATGTTCCCTGATTGATTGCCGAGGATGATGCGCCCCAAAAAGGTCTGCGATTCCCCGCCACGCCGGCACTTTCGGAGCGAACGGCGAACCCATTGTCCCGCACAAATTCGCCTCGATTAATGTTACAGAACCGCTACATAAAAGCAATCGCGGAGGCTTCTCCCATTCTTAACGCGGGAATGGGATCATTAATTTTTCACCCGGCGACACCCACCTCACGGAAACGAATCGAGGGCAAAATGCATTGGGGATGCTGACCGCCTAACGCAAGCCGTATGAGCTTCATCCCCTTGGCGAAGGAGACGCTTTCGGATTGAGCTTCAGGAGAAGAAAGGACGAGGCGCTTTGCTTCCGGTCCCAACCGCTGTCAAACGGAAAGGGGGGGGGGGGAGGGAGGGAAAAAAAAAGGAAAAGCGGAAAGCGGCAGGACGATGAGAAGAGAGTAGAGAAGCTGTTGCGTAAAATGAATCTCGAATTCAGAAAAGCTGCTCTCTTTTGCCGGGCAGCACGGAAAGGATCTCTCAGCGCTAACGTGCAGCTACCGGAAGGTTTCCCGGTGTCAATTAACCTTTTAAATGCGATTACGACCTTTCTTTTTACCGCTGGATTTCCGGAGAAAGGTACCCGCAAGAGGGTAGAGGGAGGAAGGGAAAAGAAAAACAAAAATCCGAAAACTGAATTGCCCGTCCTGCTTCCGTCGTGTCAGGTAAGTGACAAATTATGTACACGATGCGTACGTTCTAACTCGCTTTTCCAAATTTTTCGCCGAATCCTGTTAACATAATAAACTTTTAAGCTGGAAAATAATTAATTTTCCATCTAATAAAATCTTTTTTTTTTTTTTTTTTCTGTTTGCTGTCGAGTTTGACTTGACGCATGCCGCTTGAACGTCGGCGTACGATACAAACAGAGAGAGAGATCTGCCTGGGACACGCGGAAATCGGTCCTGCAGCCGGATTCAGGATGAGACTTTCGCTTAAAATCCAAGTAAAGATAATTTAGAGATGAAAATTAAGGAAGACTTTGGCATAAAGATAAAGAATTATTTTTCGTCTTGGTCGAGAGCACAGTTTTGGGATCTTCATTCCAGGGGACTCCATTACCAGGATTTTTTTTTCTTCTTGAAATTTTGACGGACGGATGAAGCTTCGTGCTTTGGGGGAGGGGCCGCAGGAAAATGCTGATGCTGATCCCTTTCGTCGCTACCATCATCCACGGAAAATTCTCCTCGGTTTCCTCATCGGGGAATGCTTCCTCCTTTTTATATCCGCCCCGTGGCATCAGCGCTCGCTTTTCTTGCGTCAGACGCATTTCGCACGGGACGCTTTTCTCGTGGGCGCTCGCGGGGGGAGAAAAGGGAAACCTCGGCAACGTGCCTAACTCGCGGTTGATATCGTCGAGATCGCAGGGAGCGAGAAAGAGAGCGACCTCGCTGACAAAATCCTGCTGGGGAAAAATGAAAATTTACAAAGGAATCAGGGCGAACCGCAGCCGCCTCCCTCTCCCTCTCTCTCTCCCCCCCCCCGGCTCGGTACATATCGGGTTCGCAGCCGATGAAAAATGCGAACGCTTCTCGAGGGGTGCTGGAACGTGTTTGAAAAAGTCACAGATTATTGGTCCAGAAATATGATACGAAGTGTAAAGGCTGATTCTCGCTCCGATTCCACAGGAATTCACCGAGACGAACGAGTTTTACGTGAAAAGACTTTGGGATTATGTCGTCGTCCTGTTCGGTGGAAAATCAGAAATTGCCGGAGGGAGGGCAGCGATTGCGGTCTGTCGTTTGTAACCATCAGATTTTATGGGGAAAGCCTCCTCCACGGTCCTTTTTATCTCCTTCCCAAGATGCGGATGTGCCGCGCCGACAGGAGAAAAAGATCCGAAGAATTTCCAAAGCCGAGAAAATCTCTCCAAATTGAAAAATTCTTCTGGAAAACATTCCCTTTCCCATTATTGGAAAAAAATGTAAATTTTTCTCGGACCCGATGCATATTCAACAATCCCGGCTTAATTTCTCATATCCTTAAAAGAGCCGTTAAATTCCTCCCACTCCAGAGAACCGCTTTAGCCGTTCGCACCCAATACACCAATGCGGAGGGAACACTCTGGAACTTCACTTTGTTAATATTAAAGAGAATAAGGCTTTTGCACGAGGTAGGGTATCGGATGGAAACCCTGCTCCTCAATCCCCGCACATAAATACGAATCGTTTCCGGCCCCTTCCGCTCTCACCAACCCCCACCCCCCTACCCCCTCCCTCGCCAAACCTTTTTGGAGAGCGGATCCCTTACAAAAGAGAGAAACTTTTGGAAAATCCTCGGGATTCGACTCCAACCGTGGAATGATTCAGCGGAAGCCATAATAAATATCAAGTGAATAGGTTTGTTAATAAGAAATTTTATCATCCACGGCTACGCTTAGACATAAACCCGGAGATGGAAGCAATTACACTTTGGATAAAAAGGCTAATAAAGAGGCAGAGCGGAATTGACGGTTGCAAGCGGGCAGAGGGAGAAATTAAGAAAAATCATTCCTCGATTAAATCGGACGAGATCCCTCTCGTCTGATGCTGCAGCAGCAGCAGCATTCGTGAAAGGCCAGCTTCGCGTCCGTCAGAAACTGGAAAATTCCGGTAAGGATTCCGGTGATGTGAGCGGCAAAGGGAAAGGAGGCCGCGGCTCTTGACGGACGGGATGAATTTCCCTTACCAAAGGGCTGTGCGGAGTGGATTTTCCAGGTGGAAAAAAATTTTTAAAAAATAATCGCAAATCCCATTAACATACATCGCCGCATATAAATTAATAAAGCTTTCAATTTTCTCCATTTTTTTTTTTTTTTTTTTATTTTAATTTTTTCCCTTTTCCTTCAGCTTTCAAAATAAATGTTTATATAAAATAACAAGTTCCGATTAAATTGCCGACTTTAATTTGACAAATTAATATTATTCTTTTAGCTAAATCCCACCCGGTTGAGCTCTTTGTTTTTAAAGAGCGCAAAGGATGAAGCAAATTCGGTTCGGGAAAAGCCCTTAGATTTTCCTTTTCCATTTGCAAAATCGATATTTAAGCCAGTGGAATTGATTGTTTATTCCGCGGTTGCCTCGGCCGAATCCAAAATCGTTGGAAATCGCGGGTCACGCGTGGAGGGGACGGAGACAAGACATCGGCCATTAAGTCAAACCAGTGGAATTCGCCGTGGACGCAGACGCCTCGCGCCCCGCGGTACCGCGATCCGAGCGGACGGAGACCGGGAAGCGGGATCGCCATCGGCGGTCGGCGAACGCACCCGGATCCGCAGCATCCTTCGGCGCGGCGCGCAAAGGCGTTCGTTCCCGTCGAAAAGCGTTTTGGCTCCCCTCCGCGAAGCGGAACCCGAAAAGGGTTTTCCCGACCATTATGTGCGCGGGAAAATAAAAAGGAACCCGATTGAGAGTCCTTTCCCCGGCCTCCCCGAAAGGATGATCCTTTTGATATTTTCCATTTTCATTTCATTTATTTTGTAAACAAGTAAAAGTCAGTTGATTTGAACGAAGGGAGAAAACGGAAAAGTTGCTCGTCTTTTGCCCGATTTCGACCCCTGTCGAAATCACCGAAGCATGGATCTTGATTCGCAGACTGCCATCCTTCGGCCGCTTATAAGACAACCCGCTCTCAGCCTTTTCAAAGGGTTTTCGCCAATCGATCCCGTCTCTTAGTAATTAACCAAATAAAATCGCATCCGGAGTTTCCCTCCTGCCACGTCGTTAATCCGCCCCGAATGTGACCGTTTCCAGCTCCCGGTTTTTTTCCCCTCCCCCCCTCATTGTTTTACTTGCTGTCGGGCAGATGACGCAGACAATTTATGTCCCCGTTATTGCAGAAATTGCTGCCTATTTCGCTGAACCTGAT
>JAOWBB010006509.1:0-24620 GCA_028565995.1 Ricinus marginatus | reverse complement strand
TATATACATTTATTATTAACTATATATAAATATTATTATACGTATTATTATATATATATATATTAACATATATATATATAAGCAATACAGAACAAAACACCGATTTTCCAAAATCACAAAAAAGCACAAGTTTATATTATAATAACATAAGACAAATAAGCAATAATCGCAAATTGCTCTTTATTAATTAGTCTTGAAACTAATTGCAAATCCTAAAATTGCTGCAGGAACAATTATAATTAACTCAGGCTCTGGTTTAGATAAATCTTTCGCCGTCTTTAAGTCGTAATGTACTTCAAAGAAAAGGAAAAATTAAAGAAACCTTAAAAGATTCTCCAGGATCCAAGAAAGATTAATTTAAACAATATGAAAGAGATTCTTGCTAAAGCTCAGAAAATAAATTTTAACTTTAAAAGTATTGCAAAACATATTTCAATTCGTGTTAAAAATAACTTTCAATATATAAAATTTATTTTAATGTACCTTTACTTATATATATATTATATATACTTATATATATGTAAAGGTAACGTATATTATAAGCAAATTTATAAATATATATATATTTATATATATACTTATATATTACTTATATATTACTTATATATTACTTATATATATACTTTTATATATATATTCTATATATACACATATATACACAACTATATCGCCTTCATGCATGCATGGAATTTATCTCAATTTTATTCAAAAATATCCCCAATTTCAAGTTCTGTTCCTGATATAGAAGTAATTAGTTTTGTAGTGCATTTAACAATCGCGTGAAAAGGGATCATAAAAAGGAAATGAAAGCAAACAAGGTCTTACAAGCATTGAAAATTATTTTATAAAAACAGTAATTAACCAAATACAAAAAACACACCAAATACTTCTGCTGGTGAAAAATAAAAATATAATCTACAGTCTATCGTATGTCAACATTTTCATACAAAAAGCTTGCGACAAAAGATTATATCATTTTTTTTTCGAATATTATTAGCATCAGTTTCACTTGAATATTGAGAATTTAATACTACCAATATGAAATCTTAATTTTCCAAAAGGTTTTACAGTTTATAATTTTTCCAAGTTGAGAGGCATTATATCGACAAAATGTAACAGAAAAAAAATTACTATCAATTTTTCCTTTCCAATTCAGTCAAGTGCATTCCTGTTTAAGGAAGAAACGATATTGTTAGGACGTAAAAGAAAACTTATATTTTTCAAGTATATATCTAAAAAAAAATTCATCCGACAGAAAAAATTCCCAATTGCGCAAATTTTATACGGAATTATTTGGAAATATCGATATTTTCACGTTTTCTCATTAAATATAACAGGAAGGGCTTTATATTATATTTGTCTAATAAAATAGAAAGAAAAAAGCTGAAATGGGTTGAAATAAATCTTGTAAAACAAAAGCATGGCTGGCTAAGCAACAGAAGACAAATGTCACTAGTTAGAGCTATTCTAATAGAAATCGTGACATTCACATTTCGAATTTTCATAGTATCAAAATCAATACGAAGTTTTCGCTGCGTTCCAAACAGTAAAAAATATAAGAGACCTCATCCGAATAAAAAAATCCGTGGAACTAAAATTACTAAAAAATGAAATATTTTTCAAAAGTGCCTTTGAATAACCCAATATTTACTGTATGACATAAAAACTCGTAAGGCGTTAATAAAGTTATATTTCTTTTGCAGACTGTAAAGCAGATAAAATCCGTGCGGGTTATTTTTTTTCTTTTTTTATTGTCAACCACACTTATTGAATTTGACATTTTATCAATTTTAATGACAAACAACTCTGCACAGCATCCAGACCAAAAAAAATATAATAAAATGCGTTAGTACAAGAAAAGAGAACCAATATATTGCACAATATTGGTTAAAAATATTTCATATCAAATTTTTGTGAATAAATCAGATTTCGATTACAGCCTGGTTCCTTTTCACAATGCCGTAATGATATTTTCACCCGGGAGATTTCAGAATTCTTCATTCCTGCATATTAATGCAACAAATCCTGAAATCTTCAAGAAAACATCCCGAAGCATGAATTAACCATCACGCCAAAAACATATCCACGATGGACCTTCCAAAATGCGCCCTCACTTGCAACATTAAGGCCTGTTCATATCCGACGCAAAATTTACAATCCCAAATTTAATAGGAAAGGACATTCCCAACGGTTATATAAAGGCATTACTTCTTAGCTGAGGGTTCAAATTATTCATGAAGCAGATTTCGTGACATAATTTTGTGACTTCTCCAACTGTGATACTAGTTTAAATTTCCATTTCAGTAGGAACATAACATTGTAATAAAAAAATATTTTTTAAACAAAATTTTCCAATGTTAGCCAGTGTATTAAAATATATTTGACTTTAAATATTGCATAAGTTTAGGATCAATTGAGACATCTTATTAAGAGACCACAGTCTTAAAACAACATCACTTTACCAGATCTTAATTAAAAACCTCCATCAAATCATATAAAAACTACTTTCACTTTCTGTAGACCATTCGCAGTCAAACAGTAAATATTTAACTTCCAAATAAAGAAAAAACAAGCATATTTTGTACTTTCTCCATCGTCTAGACTTGTCGTCAGTATTGATTTTTTTTTTAAATTTACCATTTGATATGTGCTCAAAGAGAATTTAAACAAGGTCGTGACTTAAAAGAGAAAACACTGAAGTCATGTACAACAATGGTTAAATGTTGGCACTGTTAAAAAGCTGAAAATTTTACTATTACCTAGGATATTAAATACATTTTACGCAAACAAAATAAAAAAATTTTAGAGAACGATGCATACTTTAAATATATAGAATATGAAGTTATTTAATGCAAGATAAAATCTCCAATTACAAAAAAATATAAATTTCCATTTACAATGAAGGTGCGGAACGAAAATTTGGCATAGATTTAAAAATTTTATTTTGATTTTTATATATTAAGAATTAAATATATATATCCAACTGAGAAACGAATTTTTAAACACATTTCAACACCATTCAATCATCAATACAATAAAAATAATCTATATTCCGCTGAGAATAATTACATTTAAAAACCGATGATACATCAATTCTGCAATTCTGAATGACTTATATATATATATATATATTTCAAAATGATTATTTAATTTTACTAAATTAATTCGATTTCTAATTCCCTTTAAAAAAAATATTAAACACTAAAAAGAACAAATCAAGTGAATATAATTAAATATTTTTCATGCAACATAAAAATTGTTTGTAATTTGCATAGTATTTGTTGCTTCTGAAAGAAATATACACTTTAATAAAATATCGAACAATATTGACCCATACCAGATTAATGCATGCTAATAAAAAAATGAAAAAAATTGAAAGAGTAAAAATTTCAAACACAAAAGCAGTGAAATTTTTATAATTAAATTTCCTCTTAATTATACTGCATTAGCCGAAAATTAAACCAACGGATAAAACATGTATACCAAGTAATTATGATATTGCTTTTATTTTATTGATTTTCAGAATGAGTCATTTCACGTGTTGAATCTAAAGTAAATTAACCTATTGAATCAAATCATTAATAAAAACAAGAAACTTAATTAAAGTTTATGAAACTCAACATTTACAAAAACAATAAATTTGAATAAAATTTTTAAGTAAAGAAAAAAAATATATATAATAGCAAAAAATGAAATATTAGAAGAGTAACATTTTAAAAAACATTTACCTCAGTTAGAAAGTAAAACTCAAGCATATTTTCAAAAAAAAAATTGTATTTGATATAAAATATAACAATGGTAAATAAAACGTAAAGAAATTATCTGATATTTTTTTTACTTTTTGAAACAATTTAGAATATTAAAAAAATTATTACTAAAAAGTATCATATAAAAAACCAAAAATATAATTCCATTAAGATATTTTAGAATGAATAAAGTGAACATACGAAAGAAAATTAGTGGTAAGAACATTCATTTTTTTTAGCAAAATATTCATGCTAGTTTTTTTATATTTCTTGAAATTAAAATTGTACTTAATTACATTAAGACAACTATTCTATTAATTCGATTGCTGTTATATCATACTTATCGGACGTTCAGACAGAACGA
The DNA here is from genome assembly GCA_028565995.1 of Ricinus marginatus. Lineage (NCBI taxonomy): Eukaryota > Metazoa > Arthropoda > Insecta > Psocodea > Ricinidae > Ricinus > Ricinus marginatus. Next base: position 20,510 of record JAOWBB010006509.1, on the reverse strand, counting down.
AAAGAATTCTAATACAGATAATAGGTTGTTAAGGCAGCTAGCAGTAATAGCATCTCAGTAAAACTTCATCGGTCACGATATCGCCCACTGCGCAAAGCTTAAGTTGTTAAGGCAAAGAAAAAACCTACTCAGAATGGATTTTTAATTTTAAATAATTCTGCAAGCTTTCTTGCAAACTTTAAAACATTAGTAGAAATAGAACATTAGAAAAACATGGACATCTAATTCCAATCAACACTAAATAGAACCAATAAATACAAAAGGGACCACCAATTGCGATTTCTTAACTTTACTTACCAGATATTCTCATATTCCAGTAGAATATAAATTCTGCCCCGTAATCCCTTGAAAAAGGAAGATATTAGCCATCTACGATAATTAGCAGTGACAATCCTCTTTCTTGTAACATAAATTCCTACAATTTTTGAGGGTGGAACGATTTTGATTTTATTTACTTAAGACGCATTAATTTTCAAAATTCCCTAGGCAAAGATCTACCCAAGCACATCCGACACATCAAAGATGGTTTTCCCCCAATTGCAATTAACATATTTTCCCATTCACTTCGATGATTTCAAATCTTTCTCATACTTTTTCAGAATATTGTTAGAATCATTAACTTTCCTCTTCTATATTCTAACGATACTTCTTAAATTTTTAACAAACAGTTAATATTTCACGTGTTGAATATAACAATTTTATTATATCATCAATTTGATCTAGCAAATATAAATGTTTTTGCAATTAGAACTCGAACATTTGATTATTTTTTTTTGAATGTTTTTTACAATTAAAACATGAAGATACTTAATCCATTAAAAATTCACAATTAATTTATTATTTAGTATCAAATTTTCATTTAGTATTAAACTTTCTGAAACAAAAATTTTTTTTTTATAACTTGCTGTTCATCTCTTCTACCAGTAATTTTTATATTAATTAAACAATTTTTTTTTCTAGTTCAAGATGAAAAAGAATGAAAAAAAGGGAAAAATTTTTATATAGTTTTAAGCCTGATCATGTGCGTTCTGAAATTCTGTACTATTTAGAAAGTTCTTGACAGTTGAAGCTTATTTCATTTGCGTGTAAATTTTCATGGTCAAGTGAAGGAGATTTTTAAGTTTCTTTAAACCCATTATATGCAGGAAATAATCTAAGCAAATTATTGCATAAAACGAATGTGAAAGAATTAAATTAAACATGCACCAGTGAACCCGTAAAAATGATAAATATAAAACCTATTCTTTGAGTTGAAGGAAAACTTTTTATAATAACTTTCTGATAAATGGTCTACTAAGTTTAAACAACAAAAAAATGTCAACTGAAGAGAAAAATTCCAAGGCGGATTTACGTGCAAAATATTCTTAAAGTTCATTTAATAACATGAAAACTACAATCATTTATTAAAGCATTTGATTTCATACTAAAAAAAATATCAGTATCAATTTATTCTACTTATTTCTATAAAGTAATCTCACTTTTCTTTTAAGTCAGTCACATGTCAAAAATTAAGAAAGTTACTGAAGAATATTACTAATAGAAGATTAAACCTAATTATTCTACAGCTTTTTGTGCCTTAACAGACACATGAAGGTTTTCTAAAACGACATTTCTGAAAGTATGATAAAAAATTTTTGACTGAATAATGTCTGATTAAAGCAATTGCAGCTTTGGCAAAACTAGAAAATTATATGTATATATAAAGATAACAAATGTATATGTCATATGTATAATTAAATGTCAATGTATAATTATCCTATATATAATAAGTATTTAGGAATATATATAAAAGAATAAAAGTTCATGTTTAACAACAGTATGTGCTTCACATTTAATTTTTTCTTTTACCATCAAACTCTTATTTCACACCCCAAAAACCTATCTCCCTTTTGCATTTCACACTTAAACACCAATCGAAACATATTTTTCGCGATCTTTCTCTCAACGGAGTTCGAAAACCTTTTCCTCGGTTTTTTTAAAATATGAAATTTAATAAGAAAGAAGGAAAATTATGATAATTTTATTAATAAGAAATGCAATCTAACACACGCTGGCAAATGTGAAAAATTTTTCTTCCTTAAACAATTCTATTCTTTCCTCTACTTTCCGCCTCTCCGTCAAAATCAAAAACTCACACTAAGAAATTAAGCGGAGAACGCTTAAAAAAATATCGCAATCAACGCAAAAAATATAGATTCAAAATTTTCAACCTTTTCAGATCATCTCTTCCTCCACATCGATCAGGCATCAATAAATTCTCTGTTAATAATACGAAAAATAAGGCACAAATAAATAAAATAAAGATTTCACCTTTATTCACTTACTTATGTATCAAAAACATTAAAAAAAAATTATGGTAAATAATCTTTTGCTTTGCTCTAGGTTGAAACGGTGGAGAAACAACTTTTATACATATAAAATCATCATCATTATGGATATCACTTTTACTACCATTCCCAATTATGGTTCATTCTCCTTAATACATATGTACATATTTTAGAAGTTAATTTCTTGCCCAAAATCCAATATTGAAGCATAATCTCGCATCATTACCAAAAGCTGTACAATTACAAAAGAGAGGAAATTGGGATATGATACTGTAAAAATTACAGAAAATTAAAATGTCAATTTAAGGTAAAACCAGAAATTTCGTTAAAAGCGTGGAAGAATAAACGAAAGTTTGACATTCTAAAGCGGTAAAATATCGAAAATTAAATATAAACACGCAAAAAATGTGACACAAATGCCACATATAGTGAAATTATTCTTTAAAAAAAAGTGGATGTACCCGTCTAAATACTTACTAATTAGGACGGATCTACAGGAAAATGCTTTCATAACCTCAACTTTTTTTGCTGATGCTGACAATTCTACATCATAAAAATAATATTTTTATACGACACACAGACATATATGCATATAAATATACTTTTTATTTTATTGTTAAAAAATTTTTGTGAATAAAATCTTAAAGTTAATGACATTAAAACGAGCTTTTTTTTTTCGCTTCACAGTATTAATATTTCTTAAACTTTTAAAAATTATACAAATTAAGTTTTAAACCAATTTTGTTTATATGAGCGTATTAAAATAATTAAAATATTTAAATATCATTATTATACGAGAGCTAATTATGAATTTTAAATAGTTGACATTAAAATGATACCATTTCTTCAAATTTCAAATTAGAAATAAAAGTACTCTAGAGTTATGTTATACAAAATAACTGAAATTTTTAATATTAATAAAAAGAACTTCATTATTAAAATTTTTTATTTGTATTACTACATATTTATGGATGTTAGATGTTTATGTTAACTGGATTTAAAGTTTTAGTTTTAAAGAAATCCCAAACGACTGAATGACTGCTTACGACATGATACTGGGCGATTGTATGCGAGCTAATAGTGGACAACAAAGGCTGGAATCCCAATTTTAAAATGCAAAACGGGATTAATCTTCGGAGACAAGAATATTATAATTAATTTTTATGATCAATTTAGTAAATTGTATCTAACAAGCGAAGAACTCGTTCCCATCTCATTTAAATGTTCTTTTTCACCCACCATATCAAGTTTTTCCTCTGAAAATATATTAAAATGTCGTCACTTATTAACTAAGCGACATTTATCGCATTCATTATATATTTTACGAACTTTATTATTGCAGAAAGTCTCATGGCAGACATTTCTAGACAATTCTCAACAGCTCCAAAAACAGTTTTCATCGAAATTGGGAAAATCTTAAAACATGAAAACCGATTAACATTGTCAAAACTGAAATCACGAGAACAAAATGTAATCCCCTGAACAATGAAGACAATATATATTCTCTAATTATACAATGGATGTATATAAATAACTTAAAGTGTATACTCAAAATATAATGAGCATTAGTTTCAAGATTAATAATAAATAACGAGCTTATAAAAAATAAATAATTTTCAACAATTAAGATTATAAGGTCAATCAATAATTGAGCATACTTGTGATTCATACGATACATCAATCCTTTAAATATGCGACTATTAAATAAAATTCCTTTTTGTTTGAGAGAAAAAATTATAATATCGCGTTACAAAATAAAAATTAAGTTTCACTCTTTACCAGTCTTTTCGAGAATACGATAAATTTATCTATAAAAGGAATCTAAATATTGAAGAATTAATCGAAATGCATAAAAGCAAATCACAACTTAAATTAAACATGTTTGGAACTGATCACAAAAATTTTTGTTAATATTTGCAAATATAAAACAAAATTAACACTAATAATCTTCATGATTAATTTGTTAATTCAATAATTTTCTTAAAGGAGATCTGTAAATTTAATTTTTTGCAGAAATACCAAGTGTGTTTATGTACATATATACATATAATTCTATTTATGAATGAGTAAAGTTTCATATTTTCAATAACGTAAAAATTTAAAAAAGAGTGATATAATAGAATTTCTAAACTTTTTTTTTCGTGACTGACGCTTCTGAAATAATTTTCAATTTATAATATAAATACATGCAATAGAGGTGGTAATTTTACGTCTAAATAAAGTCCCCGCCAAAAAAAAAATAAAAAATAAAAATTTCAATATGAATATTTGCAAGAACTTTCAGTAAAAGTATAAATTTTTATTATACATGTCAAAAATTAAAATAATAAAATTTCAGATTCAAGCATTGACTTCGATGTTCGGTAAAAAAAAAAAAATTATTTTCGATCGATGCTATTTTATAGTTGAATACATCAATTTTGATCCATCGATATCATAGAGTTCATGTCGAATCTCAGTTTAATGCATCAACTCGAATGACCTAACTTCAATTTGTTCTCGGCAAACAAAAAAATATATAAAAGGATGGCCCCAGGATATAACAGAGAATGCACATACATCATTCCTTGTTCTGCCATAATAACGAAATCGATTCCGGGACTCTTTCACCCTCGGAAGCACCGGGAGCCGCCTATCGGGAGAAAAGAGAACTTTTACGATATGAGAAATCCCAAATAATACTAAAAAGCTTGGGGGCAGCAGGAAACCATCCTTCCCAGGCTCTCTATCGACCCGGAAAAGCGCGAATGCAAGCGCAGGAAAAAGGCATTTCTTATTTAAAACCGCGACATTTCCCCATTTCTCCACTGCGCTCGAGCATCTTCCTTTTCGCGGGCGACAGCCAAAAAAAAAAAAAAAGTTTTTTTCCCACATCTTTACGGAACTCTCCCGTTGTACCCGGGGTAAAATTCACGTCTCGGCACGAGGAAAATGAATTATTTATAAAACGATGCGTCCCGGCAAGTGCACATCCCGAAAAATCGATGACATCTTTTCCCTCCCGGCACGGGATTTTGTTTTTTTTCTGCAATCCCCAAAAAAAAAAATAATAATAATAATGATGATACTAATCACTCACCGAATAAATCCGATGATCGTTTTATCGCTGGCTACCGGAATGCATGTATTAACACGAGACCGAAAACCTGAAATCCAGAAAAAGTCCGCATTTAGAATGGAAAATTGAATTTTTTTGACTGTACCCTCCCCTCTCTGTTTCTACATCGCCTGTTTCTTTTACTCTAATAAATGTGTTTAACATCTGCTTGGGCAAAATGACTTCAATTAGTTGTCCTAAACGCCAGCTAAATGGAAGAGAGAGAAAAAAAAAAAAATAGTGCTTTACTTCTGCACTTCAGAAAATCTCACAAGGAAACATAACACTTTAGTCAATCACACATATCAGATACCACTCCTACAAAGATCCACACTAACTCTACCATGTGATAATCTCAGTTATTATATTTTCATTATGATTAAATTTATAACAATTAAAAGCTTCTACTTTAAAGTTAAATAATTTGATTCCTGCATTAAAAATCAATACAAAATTTTCATTTTCCATTACATATTTTCACCCACTATTAATGCATCCCAAATTTTAGCATGATCCTTTTTGTAAATTCTCTTAAACTTGGATTATTTGTTATTTGTTAAATGCTACAGAAAATTCTGAACTGTATCTTTATGCAGTTAACGGAAAGTAAAAACATCAATTGAAAACATGTGATATGTATTTGCTGCTAAAATTATACACTACATGTTTAAAATGTTTTTTTTCATCTGGTGGAACAATCAAAAAAATAGACATGAGTATATAAATAACTGTAAAAAAATTTTTTTACATATTTAAGAGATCAATATACTGTTTTAAATTACTTTTAAGATATGAATCCGCCCACAGTCTGGAGTATTAACTGGAACCATTAGCTAACCCTTTAAATGATGAAAATTATCAATATAAGGAAATAAATGAAAATGGGATCACTCGGTGCAAACCCCGAGACGAAAACGGTTTAAATAATCTCGATTGGGTCAGGAAAGAAAAAAAAAAGTGCATTACGTATTAAACAATTGAAAAATATCACTTGTACATGCTGCCTCCTAAAATCGAATCTAAACAAATGGCGTTTTTCGCAGCCTATTTCACTTAAATTGAACCTCCATTAAAATGAGCGTTTACCTTTTAAAATTACTTATATATTTCTCCCGTAAACTATTGCACTTATGTAAAAAAAACAAAATCATTAAAAAAAAAGCACACCATGCAGAGTTTTAATTGAAAATGTCAAAAATTCTTCTCACTCCTTTTCCTACTATTTATAAAAGCATTCTTAAGATTCAAAATCGTAAACAGTGCTGCCAACCTAATATCACGGTTCGCTAGAATTAATTTCAAGTTTTTCAAACGGCAAAAGCAATTTAAGAGGAAAACGAAAAGCAAAAGGTGACAAATCGAATAATGCGACTATCCTCGGCCTTCTGCTTGTGACAGTTACTTCGTACGTTTCATTTACGTTAACCGGGCGAAAATTTACGTATTCGCCTCCGTCAGTGCTCCCAACAAATGAAATTCACGCCGGAGCTTTTTCCGTGCTCAGTCGCCAGAGGTCAGTTTGACCAATAACATAACTAACTACTCGGGTCGCATCCGACAACGCGTGCACACGGATTTTTTGTCATTAAATTGTCTCGGCCTCGTGACCAATATTAGTCACTCATTAAATACCATAAGTTTTTTTCTCCTTTCGAGCAAAGGAGAGAAATAAGAAAATTGTGGCGCGGCCATGGAGACGGAGCGAATAAGGCTGAAGCCTACGAGATACGGAATGGGTCAGTCGTGCCTGCAAAGCACGAATTGCGGAGTTCCGAAGATTTCAAAACGGTTACCGTTAAAAGTCAAATAATTTTGCGGCGAAGATGAAAGCACCGGCCGAAATATCATCGCAATCCGAATATTAACAATTATTTATTACAATGAATCATTATATCACTCACATATTAATTTCACAGACGAGTGAAATGTGAATTTTGACTACATCATAACCATTATTAGGTATTAATTGGATTTTTCTCTAATTACAATTGCGTTAAAAAGTTGTACTTAGTTTAATAAATGAAATTAGATTAAAAATCAGGTTAATTGGGTTAGTTAATTCCAGTTATTTAAAAAAAAAAATAATAATAATAATGAGAGGAAAATCAAGTGATAAAGTCAAAATTAATTTCTTAGCCCACAACTTGTATTATGTTTATGTGTAAACAAGACCTTATGAGTGAATTAACTTTGAATTAATCATTTAAAAAGGAAAAATTGGTTTTGTCCTGAAAGACAAACTCAAAAAATACCAAAATTGTGACATTGAAACTGATTCATTTTGTTCATTCAAGTTTTGAATAAAATTTCTTTCTGTGCTCATGGGAAAAAAAAATTTCAATTTATTAATGATCAGGAATTTTAAATCTGTAACATTTGACTGTATGAATTTCCAAATCAGATATATTTAAAATGTAGAAAAAAGAAAATTAACATCTTCTGACCTACTGGAAATGTGTAACTTTGATTCCCTTCTGCACAAAGAAAGAAGGTTTGTGCCTCCTCAGTGTCCGAAATCCGGCAGTGGAACGGATTTTGTTAAAACGTACAGTTTCACGTGCTTTTAATAAACTTTGGGCGAGCATCGGGGCTCGAATGACTGCTTCACTTCATAAATTTCGAATATTTTCATTCGGCTGCTGCAAGATGGACCGGAAAAAGGTTTTACGGGCAATTCCACGAGAGCCAGTTTTTGGGGTTGTCGATGGTGATTTTGTCAATCGATTCCTGGGATATTCCAAGTGCCGACATCCTCGGGATCACGTTCTTCAGCAAGTGGCAGTACCCGTGTCCGCCGAACTGCACCTGAAACAAAATTTCCATGAGGAAGTCGCGTGCTTCGACGCGGAGGCGCGGGCAACAGAGCCGTGCAGCTCCATACAAGCCTGTGCTTTGTGTGTATGTCATGGGAGATTAGGAGCCTGTCCTCGAGGCCGTTTTCGATGAGAATTTTCAAAGTTCCGATCCTCTCGGCGTCCGACGGCATCTGCGTCTCCGGATCGAACTGATACGTCAGAACTTCCGTTCCGAACAAATCCTGCTGCAGATGGCATCCGAATTCGTCCGCCAGGCTCAGGTACTGTCCCGGATTTTTCAGGGTGCCTGGAAAGGAGCCCGAGATGAGTGCCGGGTCGATTACTGTGCCGCAAGGAAGGCGATTCGCTCTGCTCACGTTCCGCGTGGGAAATCACGGATTTTCCCGGGTCGCCCCCCGCCTCCGCGTACAGCCTCAGAATTTCCTCCGGAGCCTTCGGATTCCGACCCGGGTGGAAGCTCACCGGGCACTTCAGCTTCTCTTGCACCTCTCCTGCGGCCCGTATCGCTTTCCGTTCGAAATCTGAAACGAGAGAGGCGCACGGTCACGTTCGAGTGCCCCGGCAGGGCGGCACGCGGTGCCCCCCGCCGTCCGGTGCTTTACCCCGGATTGGATAGTCGCTCGCGACCTCTCCCACGAAACCGCACTTGACATCCCCATTCTCCAGACATCCGACCGTCAGCTCGTCCCTCATCAGCCTCTGCATTTCTTCCCCGGACATGTTCAGCACTTTGCCTTCTTGCGTGCGCGCCAGGTAATACCCTGCGAAAAAGTTTTGGTTTTTCAATTACCGAACCAAATTGGATGGTGCGGGAGAAAACTATTTTCCAGCCATTCTAATATGCGGTCTACCGTGCGCTTCGAAAGAGAGGCGGGCGGCTTACTTTCGGGTTCCTTGCCCCGGGGTCGTGATGGGATTTTTCCTCCTTAAAAAAAGAAGAAAAATCCATGCCGAGGAACATAATCCCGTGCCTGGAATTCCAAATTTTTAAAAGGAGCTTCACACACGTCCATTTGAATCGTTGTTAAAGCGGACGAATGGAATTTTTCGCTTTTAATATCAAATAATCCCCTTCACCACCCCTAAATATGTATCATTCGAAGTTTTAAATGAGATTTATCATTTGTCGCATTTGCCCCGAATCAATAATATATATATTATAAATTTTCTTACGGATGAAAAAGCTTTAAACGGTTTATCAAGTGCAGGTTAAATATAAGACCACCATGTCAAATATAACACCGCGTTGTTAAATTTCATTCCTTACACACTATTTGTGCCCGTAGTCGGGTCTTTGACGGTTTTGCATGATATAATTATCCATTGCATTTTACAACCCCAACCCCTTTCATATACACGAGGCATCGACTCGCCTGTGCCGGCCACCACGTTAACTTCGGTGCTCCGGGACACCTCCTTCAAGAAATTGACGTCCCTTTTCAATCCATGGGTGGTGTTTTCAACAATGGTCCCTCCGCCGAATTGCCTGAAGAGTGCCACATCGTAGAGCACCGCCTTCTTCACGTCGTCCGAGAAAAAGGAAACGTTGCTAAGGCTGGAGTACCTGGGAACGGGCAAAATTAATTTGATTTCAATTATTATTAATATATTTTTTTTCCAGTTCGCCTTTCATTCCCCTGGAAATGGTTCGTGAAGCATTTCGCCCGCGGATTTATGTATTCGGGACGGGGGAGAGGGAAAAAAAAATCCCCGAGACGGATTCGAAAAAAAAAAAAACCGATCTCGAAATTCTCGATTCTCGCGCGCGGCTCTCGAAATCCGACATTTTCGAGTGCGCACAGCGAGAAACTCATCTTTTTCCCCCCCCCCCTCCCCCCTCATCCCGATTTACGTTTTATCTATGAACTTTGCTCCTGCTCGGTGGAAATGTGCCTGACACAAGAAGCATTAACTCTCACGGGTATCTCTGCACAAATCCGACGTTTTGCAGCGTGATTTCTCCTCCGAGGAAGCCTTCCAAACCTTGCGGGGGAGGCAGGTAGAAAGCTCTGTAGTCGAGAAGGAAATGCTCGTGGGTGAGGGTGCGCCCCACTTTGTCTCCGTCAATTCGACCCAAAACTGTGAAAGAAATCACCCGCTGACGTTATTTATTCGGAACATATCAATTTTTATCAGCATTATCAACGCGCTCTAATGCGTGCGGTGGTCCCACGGGCGCAACTGCATTTTTCCCTCCTGTCGCAAAAAAAAAAAAAAAAAGCAATACGGAAACCTAACTTTAACGTGAATGTAACATTAAATAAAAATATAAACAAAATAAATTTTCAGATTTTCACCAGTTTGAACGGCCATCCTCCGGCGACGCCACACTCGAGCAGCAAACTGAACGCGGTATCAAATAATGCAAACAAGTCGAGGAGACGTGCAGGACCGAAGCCGGAACGTGTAATTCACGAGTTTTTTTTGTAAAATTTTTCAAAGTGAGAGGCTCAGTTACTTTCAGTGAAGAGGAGAGGCCTCGTCGCCACGCAGTTTCGACTGCTGACGAATAATCGAGGAATGCTTTCGGCCGAGAACCGTCGGCGCGGTTCATTACAATGAACTTCTCGATATCGACGCACGCGAACATCGAAGAAGGAAAAAGCAAGGCAACAATATCGGCCGGATGCGAATGCATAAACCGTCGTATGGAGCGTCCCGGGCGGACGGTCACCGTGGCTGCTGGAGAGCTCGCCGACGAGTGTTATCTTCCGACGCGGCTTCTAACGGTCGCGATCGCGCTTGGACGAAAAGACGGCGTTCGATGGCGGCGCCGGCTTTGCTTCGGATATTTGCGACGAAAGCCACGCCGCAGAGCGGGGCCGGGATCGTTTCGGTCCTTCTCAGGAATGCGGAGGATCACGGCGATGGGGTCGCGCTTTTGTTCGTGCATCAGCTCGTCGGTTGACCCGACCCCCGCGCTCTTTCCTCCCCTGGAATATTGGTGTCATCGGCCCTCCTCGTTTCCAACATCCGGGGCTGCTGCAGGCCTGGCGGCAAAGGCGTCCGAGGCCGTCGCATCGATCGGAGATCCCGGAGGCGGACGCCACCGAAGACGTATTCGCCGGGGGGTGACTTTTCGCCACCTCGAGCGCCGGAAGTTGCACCCTGCGAAGCGGCTTGGTGAAAAACGTGGAGCGAAGTGCGGCGCCGATGAAACGTTGGCGTCGAATACTTTAAATTGCAATTATTTCGCGCCGAACGAAAGCTTTCGTCAACTGCGGATCAGAACCACAGTTTTTCGGCTTCTGATTGACGGAAGAATCGGAAACTTATCAATTGTTGCAAAAGTATATGGGAAAGTGCATAGTAAGTGCACTTTGATGATCGCCCGAACACAAACGTTTGATCAAACACCGCAATTTTACAATGACTTTAATTGTACAAACTGAACATGCGACTTAATTACATTTACGTTACATAATTATTTTTATCTACGTTGTATGTGTGTTAGTGAACTCGATTAAAAATTTTTATATAATTTTTATTGGATTTTTTTAATTTCTGGGTGATGTTTCAAAAATTTTAACGCTGTCAGTAAATTAAAAACATATAAAATTCATTATTGCATCACACTTATTTATTAATCGTTCATTAAACGATATTTAATGGTCGGAACTTTTCAATTCAAACGTTGTAAAAGTTTGCCCGGTGTGAAGCGACCCCCTAAATTTGGTCAATGACTGCGCCATGAATGGCCCTCAGAAGATAAAAATTAGAGAAACGAAATAAAATTTACGTTTATTGTTAAATAATTTATAATGTAAACTTTCATATTGAAATTAATGCATAATTTACTTATATTATTCTACAGAAGGCAAAAAAAGTAAAAATTCAACTTCCATCTTAGAAAAATATTACAAAAAAAAAATTCACTCTTTTATAGTATAAAAATAAGCATTTTTGCAACCGCAATACTTAATATAAAAACAAAAAATAAATTTGTTAAAAAACTCAATTCTTCCAACGATCCCTACAAAAAAAAGATCTATATATAATTGGAGAGAAAATTTTTCGGTAAAGCCCTAATATAAAAAAAGTACAAAAAAGGAATAAAATATAATGTTTTATGTAAAGACCGAAGTGCAAAGGCTTCTGATAATTAAGTTAAGGACTACAGTTTTATTTCTGTCTAAAATTGCAAACCTACATTACATCGTTTAACCTACGTTCTACGATTACTTTTACATAATCTAAACTTCTATCGCTATTTTAATTCCTATTCTATTTTGGTTGTTCCTCGATCTGGTTTTGCTTCGTCCCCTTATTACAGCAATTTGCCTTGTTTTAAGTCCACTTTTTGGGCCTTCTTTTTTTAATTTTAAATTACGCCACAAATTTCGGTTTTCATCTTTCTTTTTTCTTTCAGTTTCATTTCTGTATGTGGTTGATGTTCTTTACGGGTTTACTTTTATTTATTTTTTTTATCCCAGAAAAAGTAAAATTTACAAAAAATTCCAGCGTTAAAAAGGTTTGTAAAAAATTTTCAAATATAAAAAAAAAAAAATTAAAAAAATGGAACATTACTGAATGTACATTGCTCTCTGGTGCAATAGCAGCGGAAAGCGTTTCCTTTTTTTGTGAGAGTTCTCGTGTTAAAAAGGCCCTAAAAAGCGTGTTTTATATTTCTCTGGGTTTATTAAGGCACGTTGTTAAAAATCAGAGGTCTTCGTAATCTGAATGTTGACTGAAATGGTTGTTGCTGCTTTCTCCGCCACTGTGTCCGCTTCGCTTTGCGTAAGCGTAGTCCTTAGCGTTCGGTAAACCGGAAACAACGGCAGCACTAAGAGCGCTCCTGTTCAGGTTCATCTGGGAAGCATCATACCATTCCTTTGATTCTCCGTCGTAGCACTCGACGTACGGTATTGTTGCGGAACCTGGTTCGAAAAAGGTTTAAAAGAAGAAAAAAAAAAAAGAGATGCGTTAACTTTTAGATCTCGCATAACACATCAGCCGCGTGACACTTATCCATCTGAGACCGCAAAAGTCGCAGTACGGCACGTGAGGAGTAAAACGAACTAGAGACACGATGGCGAGGGATACTCATCAGGTACAGGTATAAATTTGTCACAGTCCGAGAGAAGTTGATATTAGGCCCTATCCGATCGATCACCTTAACAAAGAAAAAAAAAAAAGAAATAAAAATACCATTAAATCCTCCTACCACGAAGATCATATCGTCCAAGATGACCGTTGCGAAGTTACTTCTTGGACTAAACATTTCCGGTATTTCGTGCCACTGCATATCCGGACCTGTGGGATCCAGCTTTTCTCCTGAAATCAAATCGATAAATCGAGGCGCGACCTTTTCAAATCGATCCGGCGATCTAAAAGGAAAGTTCTCGAACCTGTGTTCAATCTTGCGTATCCGTTGAAACCACCCAATGCATAAATGGAACCCTTGTAACCGATGAGGCTGACACCCGACCGAGCACTGTTCATACTGGCAATTAAAGTCCACTGATTGGAACAGGAATCATAAACTTCCGCCGAGCTTAACACTTCCTGACCATTGAAGCCGCCCGCAATGTACACCTGGTAAGAAGAAAAGTAATAAATTTAAGGCCAAGCTCTTCCGCCATACGTTTTTTTCTTCGGGTATGATAAAAGTGATGATGGACGAGACGAGTTTCGTCAAAAAAATTCCATGCTCTTTATTTTCGATGTGTAAAATTAGTTATCACCACCAAAGCTGAGTAAAAAAAACGGTTTACTGCGGTTCATCTTTAAAATTTCTTCTCGTATTCAATATTTTTTTCATTAAAATGTTTTCAATTATCTTTCCACTGGACGAATGCAAGCGGCGCTCTGAAGTCTGCGATTCAAATAATGACACACGCGTTCGATGTGCTGTATCAGCCGCTTCGTCAAAAACCAAGAAGTGCGCTCGGAAGTGGGAGCGAGAGTGCGCTCTTTGCCGCTGCAGTACATTGGATTGGAACGAATAACAAAGAGAAGAAAACATTTGCAGGCAAAACTTGAACACCTTGTCATTGAGAGAAGCTGCACTGGCATCGGATCTTTGCTTGTTCATCGACGCAATCATTTCCCATTGGTTTCTGTTGGGATCGTACCTCTCCGCAGAACTCATTCGTATCCTTCCGTTGTATCCCCCCATCGCGTAAATCAATCCGTCTGAAAAACCGAAAATAATATGCATTTCTTACGTTTTTCTTAATATGAATTAATGTAAACGCATCAAATTAGATCAAACATGCTATGAATATGATTAAAATCGATTGTAACGCGTAAATTCCATTATTTACTTGATGGATAAAGACTCTTTGAGGCTTACTCATGGTTGTGACACTGACGTAGCAGCGGGCGTGATACATGCAAGCCCGTTCGCTCCAAATACGCAGAATTGGATCGAAACTGCGAACGGAATTGAAGTGCTCGTTCCCGTCGAACCCCCCAATCATGTAAATTATCTGTCCAAGGGTGCATAATCCGTGATAGGCTCTCGGCTGCAAATCCGTGTCGACGGATAGGAACCATCTGTCGGCCCTGCAAGAAAAGAAAAACCGTTGGAACTCCCCAGAAGAAATTTTGACTAGCCAACTGACAAGCGGGGAAAACCCCAAACGCGACATGCGACGACTGAAAATTATGATAAATGTCGAGAAAAATAAATGCGAGGTAACCGTCGCAAGTGAAACTGAATAACTCTTGCGAAAACCGATGGCGAAACGGTCTAAACAGGAAAGAAGTAACGTTGTGACGCTCCCATGTGAAAGCCACGTTCAGTAAGGGATAATAGTGAAATTAACAACCTGAAAAGGAGGACTCCACGGAAGGGTAATGTGTGATGGTGAATGCACGAGTTAATTTTATAGGCGGCGCAAGGAGTGCGACGACCACAGAATTTGAGCATTGGCTTATCTGGAGTTGGTCACAAATGCTAAAGGGGTTTGTAAAGAAAGTAAGTCTTACACTTCCGATGTAAGGTATTGTTGGTGTGTAGGTGTAAGCTATTGAGGTGCGCGAACATTTTAAAAATTTTCACTTGGAAAACAAGAGGTAAAGGATGCCGGCATTTACCTAGTATCATAGGTTTCGACAAAATTCGTTGGGCTTCCAGCACTCCAACCTCCTACGGCAAACAAAATTTCGAAAGGCGTCCTGGGCCTGGCCAAGGAGTCATTCAAATCGAGTTCGTTTTCCGAGCTGAGAAAGTCAATCGCCGGCTCCAAAACCTGAAGACATTTCTCGTCCCCTCCAATGTAGTGGATATTTTTTATGCTTTCGACAAAAGACAGGGACGTAAGACCAAATCTAATGCAGGAGAGAAGCTTCGGCACGAAATATTTCCGCACCTCCAGGTTCTTCTCCACCCACTTTTGTATAGCTTCCAGCAGTAGCTCCTCGTTTCTGATGTTGAGTTCATCGTGACCGAGGAAAAAGTGGAGGTCGTCGAAGCTCAGGTCGTAAAACTCGGGGCTTTCCCTGATTATGCTCTTAAACTGGCTTAGGATAAATTTAAAACTTTCCGCCGCCAGCTCCTGGCAGGAATACACCTTCGAGAACTGGTAAATCCCCAGGCAGTTGTCTATCCGTATCTCCTGAGATAGGAAAAGGCAGCATATTTGAACGACACCCAGGACGCCGAATTGATCGGCGATTGGCAAAAGTATTTCAACGTTCTGCGACGTCACCCCGCAAGTGCCCGTGTAAGCGTAGTCGAGTATTAATTCGATGTACTCCCCGGGCACGTTTTCCGTTTTTATCTCGTTCGTGCTCTTCCCTCCGTTGAGACTCGTCGTGAACAGAGCTTTGAAGTAGGGGCTGATCGCTGACAGAATCGCTCTGTGGATCTTGTACACTTTCCCGTCCTCTGAAATTATTGAAAGACTTTTAGCTAAAAATTAATTCCGCAATTTGGGAAAATTGCTGAAGTAAAAGGGTCTTCCCGTTCCTTTCAAAAATTTAAAAAAAAAGTTTGTACTTGACAATTATTTAGCTTCACAACAGGCAAAAAAATATCCTGGCTACTGACACGATTGTATATCTTTGTATAATATTAATCTAGTATTGTTACGTTAATTAGCAGATCGTAATAATTTTACGTATAATATAAATATATATTTCTAGTAAATGCATGCTATCGTAATTATAATAAAATAAATAAAATATGTAATAAAATATGCATTAGCGTATAAATATTAATTGACATAATGTTAACTTTAACATTAACGCTAAACGAGTTTATTGTATAGTATCTTAAAATATTGACCTCTACCTCCCAGATGAAAAATTAATCCTAAAACGACTTTTCTAAAAAAAAATAATTATCTTTCTAGCGTTAAGACATAAATTCAAGTCTTGCAGGGAAAAAGGCGCCTAAGGCTTGGCTTCCTCGAGCAAAAAAAATCACTAAACTCGGTTTAAAAATCTTTTGCGACCCTCCACTTTCTTCGCGAAAAATTGGGAGACCAAATTTAGGTAAAAAGAGGAGAGCGTTTCCGCCGCCAGATTTTGTTTCGATTTTCTCACCGGAAATGATCGTCCCGTCGCATAATTCCTGACTTTGACGCAGCTCGGTCCACACTTGCGGAAAATCGGCGAACCGCAAACAGTAACATTTCTTGTGTTTGAACGGAACTTTTCTCTTCGTTAGTTTTAATTTTGAACACGGCCCTCGATTTCTCGACGGCGATTTTTTACACGTCCTGGAATTCCCGTCCATTCCACTTTTTTAATTCTAGTGTTATTCATTCAAAAATTAAAAGTAAAAAAAATTTATTTTATGTACATATACATATATATGTATATATATATAACCGACTCAATTATTGTTTCGTTCCTCATTCCCTTCATCTGTTTTCCCCTGACATTCCTTCCAAGTCCGTCTTCTTTCTCGTCTCGTCGTCTGCATTTAATTCTCGAACCGCATCATTTTTGTTCCGTTCACACGCCGCAATCCCAACTTCCGTCCCTTCATTCGTCTAAATAGTGCACTGGAAAATTAAAAAATTACATATAATTTTCAGTTAAAAATTATTAACCAATAGCACAACGATCATATCCTACCTGTCGAAACGAGTTTCTTTTCCTGCCTTCCAAATTCCTTCCCCAATGGTCCCTTCTTCGATAGTTTAACTCTTTTTCGGGTTGCTGCTGATCGAAAACGGGGTGCGATAACCGGTAACAAATGCCATATCTTCTTTGACAATTTTCTCATTTACAAATTTAAATAATGAGCTCCGTGGCCCGAGAACCGGAAATAATAAATCTTCTAAAGACAAAAACGAAAAATGTCTCCTCTGCCTAAAACGCGTCCCGGATGACTACTCTTGCTCCGATTTATTATCAGCGAAAGAAGAAAGCCCTTTCCTTATGGTTATTGCTCTCGAATCAAGTGAACGTTCGTATTTCGTGTAGGAGATTATTTATTTGCAGAAATATTTTTTTCAAGAGACACAAAAACGATACGAAAATATTTCTCTTTGTAAAAAGTAACTGCACTAAGGGGTACTTAATTTATTGAATATTTAGAACTGTTAATCGTCTTTGTATGTAACGAAAATATTTATCAACTATGATTCGTGAAATGTTAAAAACCATAAATTTTAAATATAAAACATTTTATTTTTTTAATGGTTATACACTCACACCAATACAACTATTTACAAAAGAATCTCAATAACTTTCAAAGCTGACTCAGACTTTGCTGTATCATTTTTATTTTGTCCTCTGAGACTCTGCTCGCTGTGGTGAGGTACTTTTTCAAAGTCGCCGATAAATTAGAATGGAGCTATAAAAAAAAAAAAATTCAATTTGGATAAAGAAATTTTACAATTTGAGTTCTTAAATAAAATTAATAAGTTGAATTAATGCAACTATTGGCAAATTTGATAATACATCAAAATTTAAGTGAAAATATCTCGTTTTAACATTTTATCTACATAAACGAAAACAGAAGCATTTTCAATCAACAAAGACATTGAAGTTTTACATATAACTTTTGGAATTTTTCTGGTTTAACAGATTAGAGGTCGAGTGTATTAATTCATATAAAAATGTAGTGAATCCCTTCCCCTTTTCCTTCCGAAAAAAAAGAAAAAATTGACCCAAAAAATTGACACCTGAATTAATCTGATCAATAAATAAAAGTTCTTCATCACAAGATCGAAACCTCTCGATAATATCTAAAAAGTGATAATAAATTAAATAAAGCACTCACCGCCTTGTATTCGGCATCAGTCTGACTGTAAGTTTCTAGTTCTAATATGATTATGTCAATGACATTGAAAGGGAGCCAAGTTGGTGGATTTTGGGGCATCAAAGAGGTCTCCACATTAAATCTTTCTTTTCCTTTACCCAACATCGCCTCTATATATTCAATGGCAAGCTCGGCACTTTCTTCTAGTCTACCATTTTCAAGGAATAGCCTTAAAAGCTCGGCCGGATTCCTTATCTACAAGAAGAGGAAAGGCATACCGCAAACAGTAACAAAGTTCACCGAAAACACCTTTCATAAAAATATCAACATATTCAATGAAATTGTGATCCGAACAAAAAATTTAAAAAAGTTCTTATTTTTAAAATGAAGCATTGACTAGAGGATTCATCACATAAAATTAATTGCTCACTAATTTTATAATCACCTTATAAGAAGCTAAAAGCCAGTATGGTACAAATACTCCAAGTTGTAATAATTTATTTGTAATGGCTTTGTGAATTGTAGTTTGATTTTCAATTTCATGTTTGGACAACAAAGATTGCAAAAGCCGCCATGCTACATTCGCTGCGTTCCCATCTCCTAGGTCTGAAACAAAATATTTATTTTTTTAACTTGCTCGAGAATTTAAAATCAAAAAAATGAATTTAATCTAAAAATATTACATACCAGTGACGTCGTTCTCCGGCAGCCAATCCCAAGCTGAGGTGCACTGAATCTCATCTAAGCGAATACAGTTAATGGCAAGACCGGAGAGCACAATTTCGGGCGAGATCCCTGAATGAAAAAGAAGATAAAATATTTATCATGGTATTTTTTTTTGTTGGAACCGAAACACTTTTTGCTTTAAAACATAGATAGATGATAAATTCAACTTGAAAAAAAGTCAAACAACTTACCAAATAAAGTACAAACTGAAAGAGCGTCTTTATATAATCCAACATTTGTCAGCACACCCACAATTTCGTGAGCATTTAAAATAGCAGAAATTTTACTCGATTCCTCAGGCGAAAACTTCATTAGTTTCAATCTTGCCTTGCACAAAGAATACTCTTTCTGAATATCCTTAACTTCCAAAACATGTATTTGATATTTTAAATTCTTGTGATTAAAATCCTGCCAGAAAACAAGGATCAAAATTAAAGTTACCAGCCCCATAATACTGAAAATGTATAATAATCTCAAAATATTAAACTTTTCTGCTTCTTATGAAAGAATAAAAACTGAATTACGTCGCTAGACAAGGAATTCATTTCTTCATCCGCATCTTCGTTTTCGCTTAACTGCGGTTTTACGATCCATGCATCTTCTTTCCTTACTAAGCTCAGGCAATTTAATGTTGCGGCATAGAAATTGCACTGCTTCTCCAATGACTCTATATTTGTCTCTGAATTACTCATCGACAGCCTAAAGGCTTGTTCGTACATCACACAAGCGGCTAGAATGAAATTAAATAAATATAACTAATGAAATTAATTAACATAAAAATGTACTATATAAAAACTTAGGTGAGAGAAATTTAAGACAAATTAAAATATAAAAAAAATTTCAACAACTTACCTTTCCTCATACTACCCTTTAACACGTGATAACTGTACAAAAAATTATAATATTCATTATTCATGGCATCAAGAGATCTTGCCCTTCCTTCTATTATACGCTCCAGATCATTCTGCATATCGGTAAAAGGAAAATTCATCAGGGTATCAAGAGATCGGGATTCAAACAGAGACACAACTAATTGTCTCAGGCAATCCTTTTTTCTATCTTCGTCAGGGTTTGCCACAAGCGAATTGTATGCCTCATTATACTGACCAATATGCAAATGATTCAGAAAAACAATGGAATACAGAGTTGGAAGCTCCGGATCATTCTTGTCGGCCACTTCAATAGCGAAATTAGCCAAACCAATTATTAAATCGCACAGATTTTGATGTTCAAAAAGTTTGATTACCTAAAAAAAAATTTTCCATTATTAGTATTTTCTTTTTTCTTTCCTTAATGAATTTTGACTATCATTCCAAGTAAACTAGAATAATTTTCACCTTCAAATAGTATAAAGTTATTAATCGTTCTCTAACGGTCTCCTT
>JAOWBB010006508.1:0-24635 GCA_028565995.1 Ricinus marginatus | reverse complement strand
AACCCCGGCGCGCGCGCGCCCCTCCGAAACGCCCTCCCCCATCAAATTAAATTCTTGGCTCCGTTCTTACCGCAGAGCGCTTCACATCCCCTCCCCTCCCCTCCCCTCCCCTTCTTTTTTTCCGGTAATTCCTTTGGAAAGGAAGGACGGCGAGGCGACAGCCTGGGAGGCAACAAAATGCGTCGCAAGGAAGGTTCGCTTCGTTCTTGAAAGCTGAAACGAAACGAGAAGCGTTTGCAGTCACTGAAGCGAACGTTCGTTGTGGCTGCGCAATGCAGAAACGAAAAATTTCGAATTTATTTCACGTCGCAAGCAAAAAAAAAAAAAAAGGAAAAAAAAATCACCGGCAGGGGTTTGGGTCCGCTGCGGGAAACTGCATTTTGAACGTCCGAATTTAATTTTTTTCGGACCTCGAGCGAAGTTGCACGTAAACGAAGTCGAAAAGGAAAAATATTTTAATTAGTTGTGCAAAAACTGAGCGATCAATCTTAATGTTGGCGGGCTTTAATGGGCACTTTTTTTTTGTCAAGATATGTTATGATATTAATATGATATATATTTTATATATGGAGGGGGCGGAAAGAGAAAGCTTCGAGAGTATCCTCGGTTAAAGTCTACGAAATATAATTAGACCCCTTCGCACTGTTAAATAATTTGATATCGAAATTAGTTGCTTCGATGAAAACCTGTTATATATATATATATTTTTTTTTTTTCGAGTTGTAGTGAGACAGCTATGTAAATCAAATCCGCGAAAATGTAAATCAATTTTTTTGATGCCGGGTGTTCCATCCAAAACTTGATTCTTTAAAATATTCGTGATAAACTTCCTTTTAATTTTCGAATTTTTTCGATTGAATTTAGAATTACAAGCTAAAAAAATAATAATAATAATAATAATAATAATTTCATTTTACTTCTGTTTTAAATTAACCGGAGCGATATTGAATGAATGAATGCAAATCTTTAGCCTCGTGCCTTAATGATTGTAATGGCGGTTTTTGATGTAGTCGACGATGATCGTAGTATGGGAAATGAAATCGGGGCGGTAGCTTACAGGATTTCATCCCCCAGTGTAAAACGGGGGTGCAAGGGTGGGTTTTATTTGTGAGATGGCCACGGAAAACGAAACCCGGGAGAATGAAATAAAAAGTCCCCGCCAATTTTCTTATTTTTGAGTATCTCGGGCCGCAGAAATCCGAACTTCGGGTGCTTGTATCAAGCTTTAATCTTCGCCGCGAGATGGCGCGGCGGGTTGTTGCCACGCTTACCTTTCGTACCCGGGAATCTGTCTTGAAAGGGGTTAATTATGAAAACGAAACTTAAATTGAAGCGCTTTCGTCCCGCGGAAAGCTGCTTCGCATGCATTTTTTAAGCTTTTCAATTTTTTTTTCCCCTTTTTTTTCTTCCAATTTCAGGTTCTTAAAAGTTACAATTTCAACCGTAAAAGTGGATTGCCGAGATGTCGCCAAGTTTGCCAGCAGCTCGCCCCGTTTGGTTGTGGTCCCTGCCCGCCTTCGCGATCATACTGAGTTTCTGGTGGTATCGAAAGAAGCGCGGTTCATTAAAAACGAACATCGGGGGTGCGGTTGAAGAGACACGAGACGATCAAAAAAGTGTCGATTGCGAAGAGGAGCCGGAAGAAGCGGCCGGCGGCATTGTTCCGACAAGTGGTGAAGCAAATGAAAGTGGTGACGGGAATAAGGACGAAGTGATAGAAATCGTGAATAAAATCCAAGTGATTGCACAGTTGGAATCGGTCTTGCAAACGCGGAAGGATCTCCCGGAACTGGAACCGGTAACTGCAGAAGTGGTGCGCTTGGAGGAAAAGGAGGAGACGAAGCCGAACGCGGAGGAAGCCGAAAAGGAAAAAACGGAGGAGAATAACAATAAAGAAAGTAGCAGTAATAATAGCAATAACAATAATAACAATAACAATAATAACAGCAACAATAGAAATAATAATATTAATAATAAATACGGTATAAAGAAAAAGTTAAAAAAAATGAACGATTCAAGTGTAGATGAAAGGCCAAATAAGGAAGGGAATACGGCATGCATACTGGAGCAGAAATTGGCCGAGTTGGATCTGTCGGCGCAGCAGTATAACGGAAATGTTGTCGAGAAAAAGCCATTAAACGAAGATGTGGCAGAACGCGATTCGGCCAACAACAGCCCGTCGGAGGTTATGCTGGCAAGTCCTTCCGTCAGCGGCTATTCGGACACCCACAGTGAGGTAAGGCCACCATACATTTTCGAAACGCAGGTCGCCGTCGCAGAAAAATAGGTCGGGTACATCGCTTACTTTCTTCGTTTTACATTTCCCTTCTGTATTTTCCCGCAATCCCGATTCCGTTGGCTCATCGGCGATCGGCTGCCGTCCACGCCAAGGTTCCAGATGACGGTGCCCGGAGCGAAGCTCCTCCCGACCCTTTTTACGTGCGAGTCCAGCGTAAGAGACGATTGAAACGCAAAAGAACATGGACGGAAGTCCTTCTCGTACAATTCAGCGTTGCATCCTCTGTCATTTGCTTGCGGAGGTCGCGACGGCATAAAAAAGTTTTAAGGCCAAAATATAAAATGAAATATAAAAGTCGGATTTATAGCTACGGAAATCGTCACGTTGAGCCTGCCAACGGGTGGGGATCCTCCTTTTCATTAAGATTCCGAATCCATCGGGACGGAACTTCTTTCCACCCTCTGCGCCACGCCCTTGGAGGCAAGCATCCAGCACATCTTCGGCTTTTCGCAGCGAAGCGTTGTTCGGTCGCAACAACATTTAAAAGCGGATATCGCGATGCCAACCGCGACCCGTGAAAAGGTGGAAGATCATAACATTGCCGCTTGGCCCGTCATTAATACTTAGCTGCGCGCTTTTCCAAGATGAAGAATCGGAAATTTCAAACTTTCCGGCGGGATTCCCGCCGACACCCACGAAACTGCGAGCCGTGCTCACTCAGAACGGCTTCTCCCATCGAAACGGCAGGGACAACCGAATAAGCTCTTGACCGTGCCGTATTTGGTGGACAACTTGTCGTGCGTTACATGCCTTCATTTTTGATTTCTGTTTCTCTTGCGGTGATTAGATCCACGCTTGAATCCTCATGAATCTGTTTTAGTGGAATTAGAAGCTATTACCTTAGATAACTTGTGCCGGCATCGCTCAACGTGCCGCCGAATCAAGCCCAACTATATATATATATGATATGATGTGTACAATAATAATTGACGGTTTTATTACACATTAAAATGTCTTAAATAACTTTCGTTCCACCGATCATCTACGGTTTTTTAAATTGATCTTGTCGACTTTTCTCTCCCTTTTTTTTTTTTAAATGCATCAAATGTTACAGGTAATTTTGTACCGTACAGACAGAAAGATGACTCAGTTTCAAAGCCGCGGCCACTGACGGTTCTGTGGAAAATGTTCTAAAACCGAAAAAATTTCGTCAATATTATTATTATTATTATTATTATTATTCGGCAGCAAGGCGTGGGTGCCACATTGAATGTTACAAAAATCCTCACTGGGGCCATTAAGATACGTAACAATTAAATACCAAATAAAAAAGAATGTTACAACAATCAAAGGCTGTTGGTTAAGAGGCAGCTTATCACATGGATCGCAAGAGTAAACGAATTAAACTCCATAATGTAAACGTAATGATAAGGCAGGCGATTTCCCACACGGGACTCGGACCGCACGAATGCATTAATAACTTATATTATTAAATCGCTCTGCATTTCTGCTGCATTTTGTTCGTTCGGCGCATCTCCGATTCGCGTTCGCTGCACCGTGTACCGGACAATTCCTGACGTGTTGCGCTGTTCGATCGGGGAGGCAGTTGCTCCTTTCTAAGAGCGTCGTTCTCCGTTTTTGATGGCCGCAGAAGAATCCGACTGCCTTCGCTGCCGTTTTAACGCGTTTTCCTTTTTTTTCGGGCGGCGTCCGTTTAAACGACGCCGAATTTAAACCGAAACGGAGGTGCGATCATTAGGTTAAACGCATTTTACGTGGCGGGTTTTGCCCCGAGTTAATTGACCCAGCCCCCTTTCTGATGCAGCTCCATCTTCAATTCTGCAGCGAATTCTGAACGGCGGCATCGATCCGGGGGAACTTTGAGAGTGGATTGCGCGATGATGATTTTGTCGCCCTTCGGACTCGCGTCTTAAACTTCATATCAAACTAGTTTTCCGTGTAAAAGAATGTTATCCGTGCGACTGGAACGGGCGAGTAGATTTTGAGAGTGATCTACAACGTTTTCCTCCGGCTGCCATACCATTTCGCAGTTTCTTTTGGCTTACTTTGACCGGCATTCGCTCGGTTACTTTTAGTACCTGAATTTTCTTCCTTTCTCTCGGTCATTTGCAATTTCAACGTATGCTGAACCGAACAATCGAATGTTTTCTCCCTTCCTCGGACTCTCACGTCAGCTTCGGGAACTTTTTTTTTTTTTTTTTTGCACAAAGCAAGCAAACCGAACGTATAATTTGGTTTGGCGGACTACACTTTTGATCCTCTTTCGAACGTCCCCGACCCTGGTCACCGCAGGAATTATCTGGAAATGCTATGTATAATTATTTAAATGCTAATTACGGATGGAAATTGTAATCTGAAAAGTAGGGGAATTTTTAGCCGTCTAACAAGCAACTTTTCTGGTAGTCTAAATCCCACGACCGTTATTATTGAGCAGCGCATGGGATTGGTTTGGCCCTTGATCCGGTCGAACGCGACTGATTTCTTGTATTATGCGGACGAGCCGTTCCTTTGACAGCTGCACTGCAGAACCGACGGGAAGTGGCGTCTCTTTTTCGTACAGGTTCTCAGATTTTTCTCGTAAAAAGTTGACGTCGTAAGGACACGACAATTGCGCAAATCACCCGGGGGACGCAGCAAATAAGTCAGCCGCTGCCTTAGGAAGCGACAGCGGAGGAAAATCGGTTCGGAACCACCCTCAACGAAGCCGTGTCGCGGATTTTATAAAGTTGAATCATCGAACGACGGTTTTTCCCTTTGCTGAAAATGCCCACATTTTTTTTTCCCCCATGACGGATCCTCTCCCTTGTGCGTGCTAGTGATCGGTAGACCTATATGAGAGCGCGGGCACGGCAGTGTTTTGGTCTCTCCGGCAAGATCACCCACGTACGTATCCCAGATGATGTCCGTAGAACACTTTCGGGGTCATTCTCCTCGGCTGCGCCGGCAAGGTAATTAAGTCCGAGTCAGTATCCACTACTCCATTTTATACTTCAGGTCCCATTAGATTAGCGGATCATATGCGACACCTACTCGAGTTAAGAGAAGCAGATGGGTTCGCAACCTGAAACGGCAGCCTCAAGAGGAAAGCGACCTCACGTCGAGTGCTTTTATGCTAAATAAATTTATTTTAGGATTCCTCAGCTTCGCTAACCTTCTCGGTTTGCGTAACGCCGCGAATTCAGTATTGAAACACCCGAAGGTGACGCACATCAAAGGCACGCGTGGACGCTGAAATCGAAAGCATCGGTTGTGGGGATTTTCCCGAACGCTTTTCATTTTCAAAATCATCCGACTCCGGAAATTTTTTAATTTCTCTTTTTTTTTTTTTCCAGGGTTCCAGCGACAGCGGAAAGGGTTGCAGCGAGATGCTGACGCCGTCTCGCACTCCGGCGAGCGGCAATTCCGTCTCGGGCGACCTCCCCGTGACTTCCGTGTACGAGTTCGAGATCCCGCAGTATCTTGTCGGGCGACTCATCGGAAGACACGGATGCCATTTATACGAAATCAAAAAAGCGACAAATGCATCCATATACATAAAAACGCACCCGGACACTAAAGAACTGAAAATTTGCGCCGTCGAAGGTGAGAATTTTAATTGCGCAGCTTTTCGAGCAAATGTGAATTTTCAGGGGAAGAAGCGTCGGAAAAGCGTCGGCGTAGTCATTGATGTAGTCCCCGTTTTGCGAGGCACGTTCGGAGCTTAAGCTTTCCCATTTCGTGCGACTTTTGCTCCGTGGTTCCGGAAGCACTCGGACCTAAACTGTAAGGAAACAGGTTGGTCATCGGTTGAAGTGCTTTCGGTTTAAGGTTAGGTCTAAAGTCTGTGTATGGGGGGGGGGGGGTGAATTATACACAAAATACAACTGAAGGAGCTTTCTGTAATTCGCGATTTTTATTTTCCAATACTGTGACGGCAAAAGGGAAAATTTTAAGTTTTCGATGACAATTTCAAGTTTAAATTTTCGAAAATTTAAGTTCCGATGACAGTGCCTCAAGAATTGTTCCGAAATGTGTTTTATTAATGAAGTTATATAATAGGCCGTTTTTTTTTCTCATATATATATATATATAAATAATACACGTACACGAGAAGGATAATATCATTATTTTGACAGAATTCTTAAATTTTGGTTTCCGATTAATAAAGTGTACCAGCTAAACGGGTTTTTTAGGTGGCAAATTATGAAAAATAAATTTCGTGTTTCGATTTCGTATCAGGTATCATCTCTAACCTAATGTCCGATTTGGGAACCGTAATTTCGGTCTTATTACTCTTTATGAATGTTTCTCCGTAAATGATTCCCGCGACACACGTTTGTGATGCGGGAATCTCCGTCGACCGAAACTACCCCTGCCTTTTCGATTTTTCTAAGCTGCAGGGCTCGGCAGGATTTAAAGAGAAAAAAAAAATGCGGCTCCAGCGACGGCCGACTCGAACTGCAGGGTGCTGAGCTTCGTATTTTTTTTAAAATTTCAGGCACCCAAATGGACATAGATAGTGCCTTGGACATGATCAGGCGCAGATTCAACAAGAAGCGTTTTCCAGACTTATCACTCGAACAGGTTGTGATTTCAACTGAGCCTTTAATGTTCCCAATTTTCCCGGAGAACTACCAACTTTATTTAATCGAGGGTATTAATAACGACGTTATACTGAGCAGTCTGGTGACCGCGGGACATTTCTTTCTTCAACAGCCGACTCATCCCACATTTCCCGCCCTCAGCAGGCTTAACTCGTGCATGGCGAGCTGTTACTCCGAACCGAACCAGCCCAACATACCCGAAGGAGTCGGCGGTAAGTGCATTACTCGGGAGGGCAGCTTTTACGCCTTGCGGCAAACAAATATTTTTAAAACGAATCAGCGATTAAAAAGCCTTTTCTCTTTTTTACTTTTGCTTTTTAGCTGGTGTGCTGTGTGCCGC
The DNA here is from genome assembly GCA_028565995.1 of Ricinus marginatus. NCBI lineage: Eukaryota > Metazoa > Arthropoda > Insecta > Psocodea > Ricinidae > Ricinus > Ricinus marginatus. The sequence continues at coordinate 17,452 of JAOWBB010006508.1, read as the reverse complement.
ACCCGTGCACGATGGCTGGTACAGAGCTCAAATCACGGACATGGAAGAGGGAAGTGAATTCTGTTGTGTTAAATTCGTGGACTACGGCGGCTACATGACGTTGCCAGTGTCGTCTTTGCGGCAAATTCGAGCGGATTTCATAAATTTACCTTTTCAGGCGGCAGAGTGTTACCTCGCTGGCGTGAAACCGTTAAATGGTAAGATCGCGTGGGGATGCAGATGGTTGATAGAAAAATTGCGCGGTGTCTGGGACATCGGGAACGCGATCCTTGTCGACATTCGAAACCCGTGTAATCCGCAGATGAAGAGCGATGCAGATCTCTGATAGGTTTCACTTTTTTCCCCTGCTTTTTTTTTCCCCTACAGCTCGCAAGGGATGGAAAAATGAAACCTTCGAGCAGAATTCAAAGTTTCATAAAAGCTTTTTTATTTTTCCTTTCCCTCTCTCCTCAAATAACGCTGTTGGCATTTCCATCTCCTCCTGAGAATCGATCGGTTGTAAAATTTTACAAGTATCAAAAGTGGGCAGCCCCAATAATAGAAACACCTGGTACCCGGACATCTGTTTTTCTATCAGCCATTTCGACAAATGTCTACTTTAAGCTGTACATAATACTGTGATTAAATTTTTAATGCATTGCGCGTGATTGAATATTTACAGATGAGAACGTATGGAGTGAAGAGGCAAAAGAAATTGTTGAAAAACTGACATTTGGAAACATCCTTCAAGCACAAGTGCGCGGTTACGCTTTTCCTGGTGTTCCATTAATATACTTATATACTGTAGTTAACAATGAAGTAAGTTGCGGGAAAAAGAATTTTTTTTTATTTGTTCATATTCACAGTTTCATGTGCGGCATTGCAAAAGCCTGCAAGGCTTCGATTTTTATTTTATGTTTTTTTTTTTTTTTTTTTTTTTTTTTTTTTTTTTTTTTTTTTTTATTTTTTTTTTTAAATTTTCCATTATCCCGACCTGGGTACTTTCACGAATAGGTAAATTATATTGGGTTTGGAAAAGAGTGATGGCAAATGTAAACGCACTGCGCATTACAGTTAGAGATGATCTGCAGTGTCCAGCACCAGAGGTCTGTCAGTGACCCACCCCGAAGACGCAACTATTTTTTACTTTTTGTACAATATACGCAAATGGCGTTTTTACGTATCTTTTCACCTCTTCCGATGCTGTAGACAAAAGATACAGAATGAATGTTGTTTGAGCTCCGGGAAGGAGAAGGGTTTTTCTTTCATTTTGATATGTTATACATTTAATGAACGGTTGTTTTTTCAGTTTATCCTAATTAATGAAGAACTAGTTAATCGCGGATATGCCGAATGGCTATATTGCGAGCCAGTGACGGAGGAGATGAAGGAAGATGATGGAGCTATGGGTTGCTCTGAAATCGAAGACACCGAACCTGTGGCTGTGCCCATTTAGCTTTTATCCTTGCCTTCCTAGTCTACATGGGGGGGTTGGGGGGGTGGGGGAAAGGAAAAGCCTGATTCTTATTTCTCGAGATTTGTTCCTTGTTTTGATTCGTTTCATCTTTGTTTCATTATTATTTTAATATTTTTCATATCATTTTCTTATTATACGTATACAGACATACATATCTATGTATGTGTAATTTTTTTTTTTTTTTTTAAATTTAATTTTATTTATTTATTCCGTCGCGGTTCCCGGCGATTTCCCGCAGAAACAAGCGCGAATGGCCGCGGCCGCGCGATAAGATTGTTTTCTCCTTTTAAGCAATCCTTAGCCCTTATATTTTTTATCCTAAAATAAAGGCGGTCGATATTTCGCGATGTGAGTTGTTTAAGTTCGAGAAATAAGAATTTTGCACTTTGCATTGGAAATCGATCCGGTCGGTTTTTAGGTAAGGTGATAAAATGCGTTCACCACCGATTAATTTACCTTTTATTCATAATCGTTAAAATTTGTTAAACTTCAGAAAAATGAAAGCAGCAAGTAAAAAACGTATGTTTGTATGGTTTTTTTTAAAAAAAAAAAAAAAAAAAACAAAATTCCGCTTCTGGGCAGAAGTAATGACCAAGTTTCAAAAATTTTTTAAAATATTCTTCACTTGTTACCTTTGATAAATTCTTTTCTTTTCGTAAGTTAACATATTTGATTATTCCCGAATAACGTAACTGGAGGAGAGGGAAAAGAGAAAAGCCAGCTAAAGAATCAAAATTCAGCAGTAGTTTAAGTTATTCTTTTTTGGTGCGACGGACTCATAATGTTCAGTCATACCGTTAAATTTATTGACATATGAAATATATATATATATTTATAATAAGTCAATATCTTTCGCGAGATTTTCTTACCATTGTGCTTGCGATGGATTTTAGATATTTTTCTTATTAATAAAAATTACCCGGAGTTGGTTCAGTGCAAATTGCCAGTTTTATATTTTCTTTCATTTTATTTTTATTTCCCATATTGTTGGTTTTTTTTTTTAATAACGTAGAGAGAGAGAGAGAGAGAAAAAAAAATTCAGAAAACAGGTATATATAAATATGTAGGTACATATGTGTATTTGTATACTTTATTTTCATACTTCATTTTCATACTTCATATAAATTGCTTGAATTTTAGGGGATGAAATGAAAAAAAGCTGAAATTCAAACATTTTAAATTCAATGTTATCAATCAGATTTTCGTTTGAGCTTCGTTTTTAAGTACTAAATTTTTATTTTATCGATAGAACAGAAAGCGTTCGAATGTGAGGGACGATGGGGGCAAAAGAGAAAAAAATTTCTAAATAATATATTAAGATTTTCACAGTTTAAAAAAAAAAAAAAGAGAAAAAAACTAATTAAATCAATTTTGCTCACGCCTGAAATTAACTATAATAATTGTCATAACATTGCGGTGTTGCTAATTTTTCCTTATGTAATTCCTATTTTCAAGATTTTTTTTTTTCCACGTTTGCATTTAAAACCACTTTGATTCATCTATTTTAAAGTTATTGTTTGAGTTTTTAAATTTTTATCAATTTATACAGCAAAAAAATTCAGTTCTTTCTTTTTTACTGAAAGGCGTTTTAAAAAATTGGGTTTAAACCGAATTCATCGATTTCTAGTGATATTTATTTGCAAACTATTTTGAAAATAAAAATAAAGTAGAAAAAAAGAAACATTAAATGAAAAGAGATAAAAAAAAGTAGCAAAAAAGAAGCATAAAATAATAATTTTAGTATTTGACCTCTGACGGCCAAGAAGATTTTGTTTATAGTTTTATTTTGGAAATGCAAATTTTTGCTCATAAGCTTAATTAAGATGTTAAAACGAAATATATATATACACACACACACATACACAAATTGATTTACTTTCATTTCATTTTTTTATAAGTCAAATTGATTGAATTTAAAAATAAGTAATGGTTGAGAACCTAGTTTACGTTATTTGTAATTGTATGTAGTTTATTATCGTAATTATTTTGTTCATGCACTAGCGGTAATCCTTAAAAATTTTCTCATTGCCATAGGGAATATTGTGTAAATAAAGGCAAAAAAGAAAAAAAAAAAGAACCTTTTATCCGCTTGTGTATTATAGAAATTGCTTTGCTCCTTTGTAATGTGAATTTTTTTGTTTTCTGTGTAAGTGCACTTTTTTTTCGTTTTTTAGCGATTCAAATACTTGCAAAATGTTAAGTGTAAAAAAAAAAAAAAAAGAAAAAAAAATGAGATTAAATAAATGTTCCTGTCGTGATAATTTCAAAATTGATCACTTCGAAAAATGTGAATGATTTTACAATTGCGAGCATCACTAAACCACGAAAATGTCATTTCGGTCGATATGCCTTTGATTAGATTGGCCTCCTGTTGCCGCGGAAGATTTCTGCGGCAATTTTTTTTTTTTTTTCTCGCGCCAATTCTCTGATTTTTCGATCCATCCGCGGCGTACCGCCAAAGCACCGTTTACTCGTCAAGCGAAAGGTTAAACGGCGATTTAACGATGCTTTAGATTTTCCTTTCCCTTAGCCCCCTCCCCCATCACCACTGTCGGAGAAATAAATTCTTTCAGGGGGCGAGAGGGCGGGCGAAAAGGGCTTTCACATAAGAAGGCAGTACAAAAGCAGATTCGTGTCGGGCTCACAAGGGCGAAGACTGAACCAAAACGTGATGTGACAGATGATGTTTTTTTTTTTTTTTTTTTTTTTTTTTACACGCATCAGAGCAAGAAAAACCAGTCTTTGCCGCTGAACTTCGATGTTCGCTCACGCGGTTAGCAAAACCATGTCGCAATACATTCCTTTTCATGAAATGCCAATTCACCACACCACAGGTTGCCTTTTGAATATTTGTTTCCGCTTTCTTGTTTTGATCTTTAAGAATCGCGCAGAAAATGGAAGGAACATCTGGGGGAAAAAAGAAAAGCAAACCAGACGGAATTCTAAATGTTTCACGAATAACTGTAATGTTACATAGATATATATATTAAAAAAAAAATAAAAAAAAGTAGGCTTAAAAAATCATATTTTTAAAATTGGACTCATTTTGTAAATTTCGTGATCATGTAAAAATAAAAATTTGAATTTAATTACGTTTTTATTATCACTTATTTGTATTATAGAAATAGATGTTTTTTTTTATATTAAGCCTTTTAATCATTAAAAAAAAAACAGGCGAGATATATATTTATTTCTTTCGTCAAATCGGCCTGTGGCTTTAAAATGATCCTATTATTCCATGTTCACAGTTCCATCCTGAAGGGGATTTACGATGCTAATTTTTTCAGCTTTTTTTCGCGGAGAACGAAAAAGTGCAAAAATTAACAGAGTGAAATAAAAAAAAAACTGCATTTTAAATTCAATACCTTTTTTTATTCAATTACATATATATATAAATGTTAATATAAATACGCGGTCAACATTGTTTTTTCAAATTTAATTTCCGACTAAAGTAAATGATCCCGGCTTGTTATTGTTACAATTGTAATTTGCTTCTTTTCCCCATTTTTATCACCCGAAACGATTTTAATTCATTTTGTTTCTGATACCTGCGAAAAAGAATTTTCCTGCAGAGCACGCAATTCGTTTATTCAATCCGCTTTTTTAGTGCAGTCATCTCGGTTGATATGTTCTTTGTGAAAAAGGGGAAAGGGAAGGAAAGCTGTGCGCTAAAAAAGTGGGAGTAATTCAAGGGAAAAAAAAAGGAAAGCAATCGTTTTAGCGAAATTCATACCAAAATCTATCGCCTTTCGCATAAATAAATACCGTCTTTTCGATTTAAAACTTAAAAAATATTTTTAAAAATAATGATACAGTAAAAGGTTCCGTTCACGCTCATTCCAACGCACCGTGTATTACTATTTTTTTCACATATATACGAGCATATCCGAATATGCATGCATCGTTTTATTTTCATTTAAAGGAATCTTTCATCGAAAGCATTAATTGGCAGATTGAGATATTTGCATTCTCGTTGAAGTCGCTTTTTCTTGCGGACTCTCGGCGACATCGGACCGGGCATGAAAAAGGAAAACGCGCTGTTGACGAGCTTGACTAAAAGAATTAGAAATTGCCGATCGCAAAGTCGAACGATTAAAAGAAAAAAAAAAATTAATTTCCGTATAAAAAAGCCGGGAATGGAAAGCGAATTCCCTCCCTGCCCCTCTTCCCTTCAAATCCAGAAAAAGCTGAGTGCAAGACGGGGCAACGATAGCGAGCGCGAGTTGCCGACCGTTTCCGCTTTCGGTTCCTTCCCTTGTGCAAGAGATGCGACCCATCGGAGACGAATTTAAGAGAAAAAAGAAATTTCGCGTCGACGGTTAAGGCACATTTCTAAGCCCTGGTTTCGCAGACTTCCTCAACGCGTGTAAATTGACGCGAAGGTGAAATTAAAAACGTTTTGTTGGCCTTTTTTCGAACAATCTCGACAATTTCGGGTTAAAAAGTAAAATAGTGGAACCAACTTCTTAGTAAACCGTCCTTGGTACGCGACAAAATGGCAATGCAATGCATAATTTATGTTCGGATCGTGGATCTAAAAATTGCATTTCCTCCCCTGGTAAGAACGCATAGACAACACCCCAAGTGACGGATGCCGAAACGTACGCAACAATACAAGTTTCCTCGTTCGTGATGCACGGATGTCACATCAATGATTGATTTGAGCGGATAGAAATGAAGAAAAAGTTTCAAAAAATGCTCAGAGATGAAGTGAAATCTGTTGCCGATGACTGCAAGGCGAAAGAAGCCATTTCAGCTCCACACGTCGCTGGAATATCGTTTCTGAGCTTCCATCTTCTTCATGTAGGCCGCTGCCTGTTCCTCCGTCATATTGCCCTTTTCGATTATCACCTTCAGGACGATGTCGTGCACATCCCTGGCCATGGTGCGGGCGTCCCTGGAATACGTAAAAGCATTATGAGGACGATCATGCGAAATGGCGTGGAATAGAAAAAATTCATTTGCATGCTGCTTTGAAATGGAATTTTTTTAGCATTTAATTAAAATGGATTTCGGTGACGCGCGTCAGACACTTTTTGCCTTTGGTACGCAATTTGAATGCACGCGTTCGGTTGAACGGTGGAATCGACGTCGATCCTGTAAAATGATTTTTCTAATAGCTCGAAACCTCCGAAATTTGCTGGGAATTCCATCGGAAGAACGAAGTTCATTTACTGAGCTTAAAAATCGTTGTCAAAAAATAATTTCCTTTAACAAACGGGTAAATGACCTATGGCCAGCGACCCGTTTTGCCTGCCAAAGGATGAAACTAAAAATTATGAATTTATTTGAACTTAATTGTTACAAAATCCTCTTTTCGTCCCTCAACATTTGGTATCCCTAATCTGAGTGTAAAGTGAAAAATTCCCATTCTAACCGAAAAAATATGGCAATTGCCAATGTCATAGGCAAAGATTAGGCGCGCCGATGATTTTCAAATATCTTCAATGTGTAAAAAATACAACGAATGCTGGCCATTTCGTCTCAAATAGTATTCTGCAAAGGCGAAGTTAAAATTCCACAGGAATAAAACCGAAATCTGATTATCATAAATCCGCGAAAAAAGGTATTGGATTTAGAGAAATTATAACGAAAACATATAAAGCAGCAGACCGCTTTCAAATTTTAACTTTAGAATTGAACGCATGGAAAATGTCATTCATAGAATGTGAAAATATAAATATCAAAACTAAATGGCGGTTTCTTTTTCAATTCGAAATCGCAAACTCGGAAGCTCACATCCTAATTTTATACAAATTATATGAATTAAAAAATTTATTGTTTACCGTGAAGGATTATCAATTTTTAAAACTTACCCGCAAATATACAAATGGCCATTATTTTCACCTATAACGGTCCATATTTCATCAGCGTTTTTTGCTAATAAATGAGTAACGTATATTTTTTCCGGCTGATCTCTAGAGAACGCAACATGGAGTTTAATAGTGCCACTTGCAACATAATTTTCTAATTCCTCCTGATATATAAAATCTTCCGATTTTTTACGGCAGCCGAAATATAAAATCGTATTACCAACTGGTTTACCTGGAAAGAGAACAAAAATTTAGAATCAAATGATTTCAAAAATTCACAGTTTAAATTTAGCATTTTTTCGAAGCAAATTCCTATGTAATACCTTCTTGTTTAGCTAAATGCCTTTCCTGAATGAAACCCCGAAATGGTGCCAAACCCGTGCCGGGCCCAATCATTATAATAGGAACCTGGGGTCTGGTTGGTAACCTAATTTGGACATATTAAAAAAAATTTCATAATTATATTGACATCCAGGCAATAAATTATTTCGTGAATTTCTATCAATAACATCAAACCTGAACTGTGATTTTCGAATAAATATGGGTGCAACGGGAAAATTATCTTCTGATGGCTTCAAGTCTCTTAGCCAACATGTAGCGACTCCTTTGTTGATTCTACCAGTAGGTGTCTCATATTCGACTAAAACAGCTGTCACATGAACAGTTGTAGGGTACAACTAAAAATTGTATAATGTTGTTAGATCATGCAAATTGGTTAAAATTGATAAACTTTTATCATTTTAATTTTAAACTTTTTAAACAAAGTTATTTGTAGAAAATAGTTTGATAATTAACAATCACTATTGTAAATGATTTCTAAAATATTATTCCCGCAACAGAATCACTGCGGCCATATCTGCTAATCCCCATAGGTATATTTCGCTCGTAGTTCGTTAAGCGCTTAATTGAAGTAATTTCAGAAATATTTCATCCGGTTAGAGCGGGCAAAGAATAATGCAATGTATTCATTCATCATAAATTCAATTTCTACAAAACCGCCCTATATAGTTACGAATTTTTCAATAACTGAATATAGTTCAAGGAATATCCATTTCTTCATTATACTCACTTTTGGAGACGATGATATTGAATAAAATCGGCACTGTAAACGGGGAAGTAACTCACATAGATGATCCAATTTTGGTTTACAGCTGGGTAAATCCTCTAAAATATGAACTATATTCCGATTATCTTCAATAATCCATTTCTGGTACAATGCTTTACCTTCTAAAGTGGTGTTTGCCATTTGCTTCAACATTTCTTTTTCCTAAAAATTTTTTTAAAAAACTGTTTTTAAATGAAAAAATTTAATCGATTTAAAAAAGGTTAATATTTCAATGGATATTAATTTTTGTGAAAGTAAAATAAGTTTGTTATAGACAAAAGATAAAGATATTGACTTTATAATTATAAGTTTGTGATAAGTTTAATAAATGAAAGTGAGGTAATAGAAAATATGTGAAAAAAAATATAAAGAAATTCAGTTTTTTTAGAAAACAAATTCAAATATGTTTAAAACTCACCACTGGATCATTAGCATATTCTGAAAGTTCCTTTAAAATATGAGTCCTCGGATTTGAGGTGATGTCTAGATAGTGTGTCAGAGCTGTTCTATATGAACAAGGACAAGGAAACGGATGTTTCTTACTGGATTCCTCTTTAAAAAAAGGTTGTTAAATTACTATTAAAATTAATTAATGAAAAATTGTTCACATAAAAAAAATAATTTATAACAGATTCTACATACCATCGGTATTTGTTAAAGTAAAAACAACATCCAAATCTTGATTCAATAATGAACCTAATTTATTTATAAGTTCAGTATCATTCCTGGGGTAAAGAGCTAAATGATCACCTAAATCATATAAAATAAAAATTGTTTTAATATTTGATATTTCTTAAATCTAAATGTTTAAAAAAAAAATCATTTTGCATTAAATGAATTTATAATATAAAGTAAATATTTAAACATTAAAATTTGAATTAAATTTTTTTGTCACCGTTCATTCTTATTTACAAGAGAAATTTTTATTGCTGGACAAAATTTAAAACTTTTTTGTTTTTGAAATCATGATTTAATATAAAAGCACTGAATAATTTGCCTATTTGTGAAAACCCGTTATATTCAGTCGAATATTTTTGTTTAAAATTATTGTGCTGTTAGATGCTTGACACATACGAAAGCATGATCGTATCCGAATAAAAATTCACTACATAACTCATCTGCAGTGAATCATTATTAACTTCACACGCAGTTTTTCCCATTTGAATAAAAATTATATTTTTAAAAAGGTAAAAATATCTAAGAAATAACGTAAAAGTTCTAAATTGAAGTAAAAGAAAATTTAAAATTTATCTGGCTTTTGTGTAGTAACAATGGGACAATCAACATACCACTATCGTAGCGCATTTTCGATCCTTCAATGTCAAATTCCAAGTGCATGCAAGACCTATCGCCTCCGCTGTGTAGTTCTCGATTCACTTTAATGCGAGACAGGTATGGATTTTTTGCATCAAAGGGTCTGAAAAATTTATAAATTGACGATTAAGATTTTTTAACATTTTTGTTTACAGTTTATAAGAGCTATAAACAGATTTGAAATTCCCTTAGACTTTTAACAAAATTTGACTTTAAATCTAATAAGTGGTTTTATGAATAAACTGCAAAATCTCATAAAGTCAATGTCAAATATAAAAACAGCTTATTCACAACTAAAAATCAAAAATCTAGTTTTAGAATAATAAAAAAAATATGATAGGATTAGTGATTTATATTTTTTATGCTGAACTTCAGATATATTGTTTTGCTTTTTTTATTAAATAGCAAATTTATTGTTTTAAAATTCTATTTGATCGAAATTGTATATAAAGTAATTAAAGTGAATTATTAACATTTTCAATTCGTGGCCACTTACGGTCGCTGATTTTCTAACGAATGTAATCTAGCAATTTCCCCTGTATATATTCTATCTGGTTCGATAACTTCATGTTCTGTGAGACGATACTGACGAACGCTTACATCTTCTCCAGTGGCTTCGATCTTCATAAACTCACAAACGGCAGGCCAAAACTTATATTTCCATGTGATGAAGTCATCTTCAATGCTGGAATTTCAAAATTTATTCATGAATTTATTCAATTCTAAAAAATTAATTCTTTATTTAATAACTAATATAAGATGCATCTTATACAATGATAGAAATTACTAATAAAGTATTGCAATAAATTTTGATGAGTATGCCGTATTGAGATGATAATTAGCGGCTTGGCTTGTGAAAGCTATGATAGCTGTTATATAAAATTGTGCTTTTATAATAAAGTATTCCTATATGCATTTAAATTTTACCGAAAATGAATGTAGGAAGAATTTTTATTCTTGTAATTTCAAGCTAAAAAACATTATTTGAAGTGATAAAAATTTTTTAAGATAAAATTTTCATTACATAAAATTAAGTAACAATTAAGTAACATATATATTTGAATAAAATTTTTAAAATATGTCAGTGTTCTGCACTGATATCTTAAATGGAATTTTTCATATTTTCAAAAAAGTGCATCATCAGCAATAATTTTTTATTTTAATAAAACTTGAACTTACTTTGCGTCATCGTCTCCTAAACCAAGTTCAAATACCCTTGTCGCTCCTAATTCTTCTAATCTCTTGTCAACGTAAATGGCAACCTCATTGTAATGTTCATATGTCTTATTTCCTAGACCAAACACCTGAAATAAATTTCACATCCAAAATAACTGAAATTTTTTAATATAAAATTCATGTCGAACGCAAAAAAATTGTAGTACGTTTTTGTTTTTTTTTGGCAAAAGAATGACATGGACCAATCTTTTAATTTAAAGTCAAATTATAATCGAAAAAAAATGGAAATTAAATTTTTGGTTGAAAATTTAAAAAACATAGAAATTATATATCACAATAATCAAGGATGATAATTATAAAGTGAGATAAGAAGATATGAATATTTTTCTAATTGTCGACAAGATTTCTTTATTGTCAAAATTCCAGGATTTTTTTACAAATTCTGCATCCTTATTCCCAATTTTTATGAATATTCTGAATATAATCAGCTAAATCCATGAATAAATTATGCATCAGCTTTGATATGCTAAAATCTATATTTCTTTACAAATAATGTAGCTTAAGCTTTTATAGTCTTCAACAATAGCCACAGAATTTTCAATTTAAAATGTATTTTAAAATATTTTAATTAATATCTTTAAAACACTTTTAATTTAATAAAATGTTTTTTATTAGGAATTTTAAAAACCTTTTATTCAATGTATTTAAAGTATAATTTCATAAATTATTAATTTATTTTAAAACATTATTTAGATCAATAGATGTCATCTTTCATGCAATTTTTATATTCAGCTGAAATTCTTATATTAAAACAACATCGATTGCCATTAATCAAATTATATATTGTGAATATATTAATCAAGTGATGTGTTCATTTATTAGAATCTCATTAGAAATTATGCGGATTTTCAAATTAAATTACTTCAACATCAACTTAAATTTTTATTTGTTTTGGAGAATTTTCAAACTATTCATTTTATGAAAAAAAGGCCTTTGTCGTTTTATATAATAGAAAGCAATTTATATTTCTTTTTTTATTATGTTTAAATATATTGGCTTGTTAAGATTAAAACTTTCCAAAATGTATGCTAAATTAATGTAAATGTGATGTTAAGTTTTTAAAATTATTCGAATTCTTATTCTGAAAAAGTCATGAATGAAAAAAAAATACAAATTATATATTCCAATTATATGATAAAATTGAAGAAAACTTTTTTGATAATCAGGTTACAAATTGTATTAAATTATTCCAAAGATATTTAAAAAACAATGTTATTATATTATTATTTCATAATATGTTAATAATAATCATTTCCTTAGCGCAAAGAAGAATAATATACAAAATTGAGACCCTTTTGCTTCATATTTATTATGTTGTTACGTAAAAGAGAAAGTTCAACAAAACGTTTAAGTTATATTTATTTTTCTTTCAGATTCTTGTTGATTCTATTTTCGCTAATGAAAATTGAAATATAGTTCCTTTTTTGGGTTTATTTTTCAATTTTTTTCACATTTTTAAAACTGCTTTTTTCTTACCGCATAATTTAAACCTGTTAAATCTACATCTGTATGCAACCATTCATAAAATTCCATAGCATTATCGGTCGGATCTCCTTCTCCATAAGTAGCCAAACAAAAGACAGCTAATGAATTTGGAATATCTTTTAAATTAACGAGTTCCTCCTAAAAGAAAAAAAATTGTGTAAAAATCCTGAAAAAACAAACCAATTCAGGGGTGTAATTTCCGTAAATCAAAATATTTTTAAATATAATTCAGGCAATGTTTTTTTATTAACTTGAGACCTAATGCAAATATTTGAATTACCTTTAACGGAATATTACCGGAGTATAAGAAATTACTTTACTTCTTGCACTGTGATTCAAAACATATTTAATTAATATAAAATAAATATATATTTTAAAACTGATTAAGACAATCATTTCTTCCTTCATTAACTTAAAATATTTTGGATAACTTTAATAATTATATTATGTTATATTCAGTAAATATAATATTGGCTTGTATTTTGTTAAAAATAAATATAAAATTGACCCTTGAAACATCTTTTAATGGCATAATATAATATGAAAACACTCTCAACAACATTGACTGTTATAAAACGCTTCACGTTGTAACAAATTAAACACTTAAAAGCATGTTTAAATGACCTTTTCAATCTAATAATTTTTAAAGTCTAAAAGATCAAGTTTGCTCATATAATATAATGAATCTTATCTTTCAACACGCAATGTTTTTATTTATCAACTCATTATTATTATTATTTTTCCAATTTCCTTAAACACCAATTTGCTTAAATTTCTACTGACCATATCGCATTCTTCTGGATCAGCCACCATTCCCTTTAGTCTGTAACGGATTCCCTCTTTTGCCAATCTTCCGGCAAATTCTTCAGCAGTGCCAGTTTGACTCCCATAAAATACCACTAAACTGCGACCGGAACTTTTCAATTTAAGTATAAAAGAATTATCTGTTGACTGGGTCCCGAAAGATGTTGGCCTGAAAAAACGGAAATAAGTTAAGTCAAAAAAATTTTAAATCATTCCAGTAATAATATCCAAATATTAGTTAATGGAAATAATTATTATTCTTTAAATATACTTACTGTATTGTATATGTTTTGGTTTGTGATAGTTCTGGTTTTTTTCTATCCTTCAACAGCCACCATGCACCAAGTGCTATTAGTACTACAAGGAGAGCTATGTCAAGTATACCGAACATTGGTTCTTCTTTTAGAACCTCGGCACCTGTGTCAGCCTCGACCTGCATGTTACAATTCTGCAGTAAAAAAAATTTTATTAGTCGTACTAGTAAAGGTAATGAAAATTAAGGTCTAATAGAATATTAATTTCAATGACATTGAAAGATAATTCTTCTATTTGAATTGAGGAAGTGGAATGTTTGCGATATCTATTTATCATTGAATATAAAGATATTTGTTTAATAATTTAGTAACAGCCAAACTCTGAGAAGCTGAAAAAGAAAAATACGTAATCTGATTTTAATGTGTTAATATGATACAATTGTAAATAATCTGATTAACATTAAAATATTAGATATATTTTATTCCTATGACGAATATAGATATTCACAGAAAAAAATTATATTCATTATAAGAAAATCCTATAGAAAGTATACTGCCAAATTATCACAGTAATCAAAATGAATTTGCATCTTCTTTTAAAGTAAATACATTTAACAATATAGCTTAGAAGAAACGTAAAATTTAATATTTTATCAAAATTATAACTAATTATATTCCGGAATAAAAAAAATTTAAACTGAAAAAATTTATGAGTGAATTACATTGGAGAACAAAATTTATTACATAATAATGAACTAATTACTGAGACAAAATCGTCCTTTTACATCTGGTTATTAATTTCCAATGTAGTAGCATTATTTATATTTGCATTAAATAAATATAACATCGGATATTTATTTTACAGTTTTACATATTTAAAATAAAATTTCTAGCTGTCTACGTTTTTTAGCAATTTTCGGACTATAAAATGTGGATATACTTTTAAGAAAAAAAATTTTAATGACTCTTAATTTATTTTGATAAAATTTCTTTAAAAAACATGAATTGAAAACAGAAAGAAAATTAAAATGATTTATGGTAACAATAAAAGCTTCGTTTGTAATAATCAAGACTTTGCATAATGATTTGATTCAAACCTACTAACTTAATAAGTACAATGTTCGCATATATTAAAAAGTTAAAGGATGACAAAGTAATTTTATTCAAAATTTATTTTCCTTAATTTCATTTATTAAGCTGATTTAGCACTCCACTAGTAGACTTTTTATTGCTAATTCTAGTCTTCATTTATAATTTAATATGCAATAATTAAAAAAATATATAAATATTGGGCTGTTACAGTCGTCATACAAAATAATGAAAATAATCAATCGAATTTCAATTTGAACATAAACGAAAAAGTTCCAAGTTATAATTAACATTTGTTTCAAGCACAGACAATTTGTTGATCATACGGAAATTAAAATTTGAAATTTATCACAAAAATTATAATTCTTGGCTAATTATTTAATAAGCATTAAGCAAACTTTCATAAAAAGTAATGTCAATATTTTTATTAAAATAAAATTACTATTGACTAACTGTTGACATGGGAAACTAACATTATTTTCATAATCTTTTTTGAATAATGTTTACAAGGCAAATTATTAAAAATTTCTATAAATTTTAGAAATATATAAAAATCAGATCTTAATCTCAGGCTTCAATTGCCTAAGAGAAGGCAATTAAAATCATAATTAATAAAACGTGAATGTTTGAAAGCAGACCAAAAATCAATCTGTTGCTTTATATGTTAATTAATTAATGATATGATTAAAGAATCAATAAATGATTTCATGCGAAAAAAATGTATATGTTACGTACATTTTGTCAAAAATTATTATTATTAAGATCAAAAAAAGTGTGAATTTTATCCGTAAAATTAGAAATACCGAGCTATTTGTGAACGAGATAAAAATTGAAGACACTTAAAAAAGTGACCAGTTATCAACTATGATAAATTTCAAAAAGCGTTATTATGCCCAAAAATTTATATTTCATAATTTTCAAAATATCCCGGCTAAAGTTGAAAAATAATCTGAAAAGAGTAGACGTTTAATGTGGAGATATTACAAATAAATTCCAATAATCATAACAAGCACTTACTCTAACATTTGGCGAAGGAAATTCTACAAATGATTTTTGAAATAGATTTTCTGAGCAGATGTGACCGGTAAAATTTACAGTATTGTAGAAGTTATTGCTACTCAATGACATTTTTATTTAACCTGTCTAAACCACCTTTAATTCACTATCCGTGCACGGCTGAAGAGGAAGGCATCTACTGTCCCATGTCAACAGCTACAAATGTAATCAGAATATTTTGGCAGTCTAAGGAAATACCCCGAAAGCATTTACATTGAACGAGAATATATTTCTTCTTTGGGTAAGCTTTGAATTATATTCAGTGATACTTGCTTAAAAAAAGTTCATGGTCGATTCCAAATGACGTCAAGTCATTACAAAACTAGTTTCCATAGTTTGTCATTAGAGATTACATTTACTACGAAGGAAAACTATAATGTTTATAAAAAAAACTAAGCTATTTTAATCGGTTCTACCGTTCATGTTTATAAACAATGCCACTCTATTAATAATCTTAAACATAGTAATTCCAAAATAAATGACGAAAATTACACAGACTCAGTTTAAAAAACGATTTAACTATTAATCAACCCATTGGAACAATTATTAACCATAAAATATAACACGATAAGACTTGAAAATGTTAAATTTTTATGTTATCGATATAAAAATTTTTATCTAAAAAAATTAATGAATTAGGTACCTTAACGCATTCTTAAATTGTAACATTTAACTTTTTCATCAATCAAAATCACTTTGTAAAACTTACCCTGAACTTAATATATACTATTATTCAAAACTGCAATTAGATAGCCATGTTTTTGTGAATTAATGAAAACTTATTTATTCTAATAAAAATATTTTTCTAACAAATAATAATTAAAAAATTATTAATGGGAATTCGAAATATTTAAATATGCTATTCATAAGAAAATTCATAATTATGTAAGAAAATGTTGATTTTAATAAGAAAAATGCGGATTTTTAAAACTTTATTATATTAGATATTTATGTTCATCGAAATAATAATAACTTGACAAAAATATTTGATTGTCGGAAAGAACTTTATAATGGAGCGAGAATTCAAAAATGTCTTTTTCCAAACGATTTACAAATGGATAAATGAGTGAGGAAAAAATTTAATGAAAGGGACAAATCTTTTTGCAATCATGACCGCTTTAGCTAATGTCTGGATTTTCAAATTATTTTAAACTTCCATGTTGTAAGAGTAATCGTATTGCTGCTGCATTTGGAAGACGAAATATTCCATGATTTTTTTATATTTAGTCGTCTGTAATATTTTTTAAAATGTTTATCGTTTTTTTTTAAACTAAAGATTATAGCCGAACTTTTACATGTCACATGACTTTTTTGTTTCTTTATAATTTTCGTCTCTTACAAAAAAGACAGAGAAGATAAATGAATAGACTCGCGGATATATATATCTTATGTTTAACATGGACAATCGGGGGGAACACGGGAGTTTAAATTTCAACACGCATTTCAAAAACATTTATACAAACACTCAGAAAATTATTTCCATAACAAAAAAATAGACATTTTGGTGCTGAGAAAATTGAATAAGAACGGATTTTATCCTCGACAATAACCGTTGAGTAACCTAGTTAACAAGGAAAATGATCCTATAAAAATCGAACTCTCGAGAATATTCATTCTGCATCTCATTAATAAAACAAATCGCCCCCCAAAAAAATCTTGAATTAAAATTTTTTTTCTTTATGGAAATTTATGTTTAATTCGTAAACGATCCGATTCGGACACGACGCTGACATGAAGAAGGAATATTTTCGCGCGCGTTTTCTGCAAGAAACGCAAATTTTATTATTTTGATCAAAAAAAAAAAAAAAAAAAAAAAAAAAAAAAAAAAAAAAAAAAAAAA